>VZTG01009228.1:1685643-1767565 GCA_013397845.1 Melanocharis versteri | reverse complement strand
GCCGTGAGGGGCGGCGGTGAGGGCGCCGTGAGGGGCGGCGGGGGCCGCGCTCGGTGTGAGCAATAAGCCGTGCCCGGGAGCGGGACCGCCGCCCGCTGCCACAACGCGGGTGCGGGGAGAGGTTTCGGTAGCCGGCGCGCCTGATTTGCGGGACACCACCCGGCGCCTGGGCTTGTGCAACTCTGAGATCAGTCGCAGAGTCAGCGAGGGTGTAAAAGGGCTCTGGGACCATCGAGTCCAACCCATGGCCGAACACCACCTTGTCAACCAGACCATGGCACGAAGTGCCACACGCAGTTTTTCCTTAAACACGTCCAGGGGTGGTGATTCCCACTTCCCCGGACAGCCCATTCCAGTGTCAAATCACCCTTTCTGTGAAGAAATTCCTCCTGATGTCCAACCTAAGCCTATGCTGGCACAACTTAAGACCATGTCCTCTTGTCCTGTCATTTGTTACCTGGGAGAAGAGGCCGACCTTCACCTCTTTTCAACCTCCTTTACAATCTCCTTTCAGGGAGCTGTAGAGAGAATAAGCAATGTCTCTTTCAGGTGTGTAATTACTGGCTTGTTGCACGCTGGGTAACAAATCCAATTTTTCTGGATTCTCCGTGAGGCCCTGGGGCCCCTTCCCACACTTTGAATTCGCCTCCAGCTACCAGACCCTCGGGGAGAGGACAGCAGAGGGGACCACTTCTCTCCCAGGGACACAGACACCGGGCATGTAAAACGAGTCTTATGGTTTGGCAGTGCCAGCGTCCAAGAGGAAAGGCACAGATGGATGTGGGGCCAGGAGAAGCGTGAATTCAGCAGCTCTAGGAGCCTGGCAGGCGTGGACTCATCTGGCTGGGCTGGTGATCATGCAGCGGCAGTGGAATCAAGTGGAATGTAGTTCTACAGTGCGTGGTGTCGAAAGAAAAAGAGGTTCAGATTGGCATGAGCTCTCGCTTTTCACATAGGGACTAAATGTGACAGTTAAAATTTGTTGAAATAGAAAGAGCGCTTTCTGAAAGATTTTGCCCTTTTTTTTTTTTTTGGTGCCAAAATGGGAGTTGCTGGGTATTCAGATGCTGGGATAACATATCTTAATCGATGGTCCGTATGCTCCTGATGCCAAAAAGCACAATTCTAGGATTATGCTTTGGCAGAGCAAGTGTTTCAGCTCAGAACCTTGAAAAGTTTTCTAAACTGCTTAATGGGATGCAGGTAAACTAGGCTGCTCTAACACCCATATACACACAAACTTTTTTTTTTTTCCCCACTGTCTAATGTGGAATGTTTGAGCTACATGAGAGGTTAGGTGAGCTTTTCTCTAGGACTTTCTGCTTCTTTCTATCCACCTCTGCCCCTGATACTTCCTTTCACCATAGCTTCCTTCAGATACTAGAACTGTTACAATTTAGACGTCAAGGATATGGTCCATGTCCCTCTGCTTAGTGTGTATTTGGGGTATGTGCTTGTGTTGTCTTCACCCTTTATAAGACAATAAAGGGGGAACACCCAAGTATTTTTAGGGCGTGATTTATCTAGCCTGTGTCAAACATTCAGAATCACATCTCCTGTGCCCAGGAAATGCTGATCCCTTACTGAGTGCAAGGAGTCTAGACACCTCATTTGGATGGCACTTGTTTTGCAGATGTCTAATCAGCCTGGGGAAACTCTGTCCTTTGGGGAGCTGTGTTCTCACTGCAAGATGTTCCAAGTCTTCCTCTTCCCATGGTATGGAACAGATTCATTTTAAGAGGTCTTAGATCAGGGCCTAAAAGGATATGAGTGAAAATGACAACATAAAAAATAAAAACCTAAGGCACTGTTGTCGTGAGAAAAGTTCCTTGCCCCACATGGTGTGGGAAAGGAGGATAGAACAGCAATTAGACATAATTCTAGGTCATTAAATTGGGATGGCACCCATGCACAGAACTGTGGAAACCACTAGGAGAGATTAGAAAAAAAGTCACTTACGCAACACGACAAAAGACAGTTAATTAAGCATGGTTTCACAGGGATTTTAAGCAGTTTCTTGTGAAGTTGAGGCTTTTTGTTTGCTTTTTTAGTATGTTGAACTTTTCTGCTAACAAGCCTGACAAGAAAGCATTACACATCTTTGAAGAAAAGTGGAAAGAACAAATGTAAGTAACTTCAGTGCTCTTTATATTGCATTACTGTCTCTAGACCTCAGCTGAGATCAGGCTCTCTTGTATGAGGAGGAGAGAAGCTGTATTTAAGCTGTAACTAAAGGCACTTTTTGTATTAACCCTGCAGCTTGCTCTGGACAACCTGGGAAGGAACTGGAACACCCCAGGACTCTGCACGCAGCCTCCCATGCAGAGGAAACAAAGGCCTGCATCCACGAAGCGTGACCTCAGGTCCTGGGATTTTCTCTGCAGCCTCCAGCGCACAGAAACGCGCTGCCTCACTCAGCATTGCCCAGTTAATTTGATTTAATGAAATGCTTGATTTAAGACCTTGATCATCCACCCACCCCCAACCTAACAAGACAGGCAGAGACAGATTTTCTTCTTCCACATACCCCTCTGAATGTAGTAAATGTGAATCAGTGGGTAGGACAGGGTTAGAGCACAACATCTGGTGCTGCCCTGAGCGTGACAGCCTTGCAAACCTGAGGAAAAGGGGTGATCTTCCCCTTACATGACTGTAGAAATAGGAGTTCTGGGGGTGCAGGCCTTCTGCATAACTTCCTTGAGGAATCTGGTTCAAACAGCAAAGTTGGTTGGCTCTTAGGCCTATAGGTTAGCTTGTCTGGTACCCTGTTATTTCCTTCTGTAGCTCAGGCTTTTGTTTCAGTCTTAGGCTCCTAAAGCACGTTCAGAAGTGGGAACGCCAGCTGCTCTTGAATTCGGTCAGAGCATAGTCAGGCCTTGCAGTTGCAATTATGTGTATGAGAAATGGTGTTACCTGTCTGTATAGGTTATGTAGCGTATTTATTTGTGGCTTGGATGAGGTGGGACGGGATAACAAATACTTGTGTGTGCTGTTCACGCATGAGGACAGAAGTTGTTTTATATTTTCTTACACAAAAGCTGCGCGTGGGGAAAGGACTGTCATTTTGTGCTGTGCCTTTATAGCGTGTGACCTACAGGATCCTGGTCTAAGGCCGAAGCATGTAGGCACCAAACTAATAATATGTAATAATAATATATGGCACTGGCATAAGCTAAACCTAGTAAATGGAGACCCAAGCTTAGTGGCTAGATTTTCAACATTACAGGCAAATAAGCTGGCGGGGGTGGTGGGGGGGGGGTTCAGTTTAAGTTAGACACAACACCCCTCTCCCCCTCCATCCCAGGAATGAGCCCTTAGGGAGAAAAACACATAAAAATCCCAACTTTTACGGAGACTTCGTAAATCCAGCATGTACTTGATAAAAGTACTCACTTCGGTCTCATAGATTTATCAAGAGAATTGCTGAAAAGGGTCTTTCAGCTCTACAGGGAAAGAATTCACTTTCCAAAAGTCATTAGCAGCCAACAACTACTAGAAATTTGACTGAGAGCTACAGAATGTTATCAGTTTTGAAAATCCAGCTACTGCATATCCAAAATGTGAATGCTGGAACAGTAAGCTTGGTCTTGTGAAAATTATGGCCAAAGAATCTGTATGTGTGTGTGTGTCTATATATAAATATATAATTTTTAATGGATTTTGAGTTACCCAGAGCTAAAGAGAATCAAAAATTGCTGAGACATAAATATCACTGTAATGTAAATATATTCACCATTTAATCCTGATAAATACTGGATTATAGACTTCTGAACAGAGACTGACAATTATTGGAAATCATGTGGTCATCTCAAGTATACAGTGCCTCAATTAAAATGAAACCACAAAATCCTCTTTCTTTTTTGAAAGTACCATCTAGCATATAATTTATTTGCTTGGGCTCTACAAATATACACATTATATCATGCTAGAAGAACTTGAGAACCACTTTTTTCTTGTTCCCAGGGTCTCTTGACTGTTGGTAAGACATTACAGTCATAATGATAGAATCGGTTTACAGTTGCATATTCTGCCAAATAGCTCACAAATTATATTTGGCAAACAACACTGCCTCTGTTTCACAAAGATAATGATCTGATGTTTTGTTTTTGTGGCAACAAAGGAAAATATTATTTTAGAGCTTGTGACAGAATTTCAAGAAGTTTGTGTGGTATTCCGAACTTCTGATACATTTAAAAGTTACCACTCTATTAAATACAGAGTAACACAGATTTTCAACCAATCCTTCAAAACAGGAAAAAAAAATCAAACAAATGTTCAATTAAATACCTTGTGTCCATTTTATTTCCTCCTCATTTACCCAGACACAGGTATTATGTCTGCTGGTGTCAAACATACAGATGAGTTGTATCTCATACATGTACATATAGGCTGCTCACCCCTACAGGGTTTAGTGTCATAGGTGTGCTTTTAGGATGTAGTCTGAAACCCATAGTGCTAAATGGGAAATGCTATATCAGACTTGACCCCCCAGAAGATGTGCAGCCAGCAGGCAGTTTGGAAAGGAAAACAGCATAACCTTGACAGTGCTATTCTTTGGATGACTCCGAGGAGAAAATGAAAGGAGCAGTGGGTTTGAACTGCATCCGGGACTCTGCTCTGAGACAAGCGGTTTCCATTCTGTAACCTGCAGTACGAACCTACCTGGTAAGGGCTAAACTTTAGTGAGAAATCCACTGGGAATTTGTTTTGGCAACAGCATTGGGCCAAGGATTGAGTGTGCCATACCAGCAGTGGGTCCTGACACAGCTGCCACCCGCAGCCAGACTGTCAGCAGGCTCAGCTAGCATGCTCTAGGCATCCTGGTCTCCTCCACTGCTAGCATAGCAGCATCCCAGGAGAGTTCAGTCTGGGAATCAGGTGCTATTTCTTGAGTCTGGAAGACGGCTTCTGCTTTGATTCTTTGTCTAGCAGCTGGGTGGGTGGGAGTGGGTGAAATATGCTGTGGGACTGCTGCAGGGATGGCAGAACAGACATTGCCCAAATGGGAAGGGTAAGCTGGTTACACTGACCTCAGCAAAAGGGTTGTCCTGTCCCTTGGAGAGGGGCCAGACCCAAGGCCTTCATCTTGATGATGACAGCAAACAATAGCCCTGGAATGACTGGGATCATATCTGCCTCAGCACTGACTACCCAGGGTGGTTTGGGGAACCTCTGAAGTTTTCTGAAGGAGATAAGCACTGGTAGCTGTCCTTCTCCTTGTGTGACCTGCATCTTTGTGCAGTTTCTTTGACGGGACTTTTGGGATGGAAGAACAGTAATGCAAAAGAAACATGGCAGTGACCATGCCCAGAGAAGCATCTTCTGTGGGAAAAGGTAGGGAAGGTTGGACACTTGATCTGAGCTTGAGATAAAAACCAGCAGCCATTGCTGAGGTCAGGCAGAGCTGTGGCAGTGGTCTTAGCAGGGAAGGTCATGTCCACTGGTCTAGAGCTGGCTGGGGAGTGGGTGAGCAGAGAGGGACTTGCAGGCTCCCAGCTGTGAACAGGCCTCTTCCTACCCTTCATCTTTTGATGTTTTCCTCTAGACAGACAAGAGTTGCTTGTACTGAAGCAGCAAAGTCCCTGAATCTTTATCAAAGGCGGTGATTGTTGGTAAAGACTGAAATGCCCAGAAAAGAGAATTGGAAACAAGGGAGACTACTGCATGTAGGGCTGTCCTGCCTCTTTTTCCTCTCTCTGTGATGCTTTGCCTCATCCGTTTAAGGGAAAAGCAGCTGGAAATGTGGGAAGGACTGTATTCATGCAATCATGAGATTGCAGATGGAGTTAGCAGGGAAGAACAAAAAGATGCATAGGGTACAAATATCTGATTTTACTGAAAGACTGCAAGGAGGTGACACACAAACTTGGTTTTAGTCTCACCAGGTCGAGATAGAAACGGACAGTTAAGTACACAAATACCATGAGCAAGTTAAAGGGAAGTGGCATGTGTGGTTAATAGGTCAGTCCCTATATCTATCTGTCTTGTTCCTTCAGACTCACTAAAGCAAACACAATGAGACCTTTAAGGGGTTTATGGAAGTTTGCTAGGAAAATACGGGCTGCAAGGCCAGATTCTGGCTATGCTTGGGCTTAAGAGGCAGCTGCTAATAACTAATGCTAAACGGACCTTCATGCTGCCATCTAGTGTTTCCTCATAGACAGAAACAACGTCCCGAAAAAGAAACTGCAGCTCCATAATGCTGTATTCAGAACAAATCTGATTTATTCCTGATGAAATAAAACGCTGGACAACACACAAGCTGAAGGAGAGGGAATGGGAAAAAGACATGGAAAACCCACTGCTCAGGGTGAATGTTAAGGATACACCTTTTCTTAAAAATTTGTAACTGTTTCATCCAGGAACAGAGAATCATCTCCATGGCAAGATAATTATTCAAAACCAGAATTCTTCCTCATTTTTTTTAACACTCTGTGAAACTAATATGGCTGTTTGCAAGGTGCAACAGTACACAACAGAGCAAGAATCCCAGCAGAAACTTGTCTTAACCAAAAGAGACCAGCACAAGATGTTTGTCACCTTGCTACACTCATAAAAAATCCCTCATGGGATGGTTATTCACAGCCATCAGATGCTGATTTTCCTTTCAAGTGTACATGATGGCCAACAAAAGGTAACAAGTTATTGTGGGGGGAACATGCAAAAGATTTGACTCTTGGCCCTTTAAAGCCTGATCCCTGGCTTCGAGGAGCTGTAACAGGAGACTTTTCCAGCTGTTGCACATCCTGTATTCATGCTGGAACTGTAGAGGCCTAACCCTAATAATAACGAGTCAAGAGTTCATGGGCTGGATGATGCATTTACAACAGAGCATTCCTTTTCCCCAGGCTTCCTTTAGGTGTTTCAAGCCAAAGTCCAAAACAAACCTGAAGCATCCAAAATCACTGCTTTCTTTTGGAGACCCTGACTTCTGAGATTGTCTCCTGACAACCTGAGCAGGAAAGCGGGAAGGAAGGACTGGACAAGTGAAAAATGGCAAAAGTTTAATTTAAGAAAACAGACTGCCCAGAGGGAAAGGAAAGGCATCAGCAGCAGCTTTTAAAGGGCTCCTGGTGGCATTGTACGGTATCAGGTATAAATTTACTAATTTGCAGGAATTTTTTCCCATTTATAATAAAATTCTGATACCAGGATTTGAACGTTATATATATGAACTGACTGCATGATCTCAGTGCAGTCATAACACGGCTGGTTTAGATGAAGAGGAATAGCAGCACAGAAAAGAACAGAACCAAACCTTTCAGCAAAAAGGACAGTGTGCTTCTCTGCTTACAAATCACCTCTCAAATCAAAACATGGAAGTTGTCTCTTAGGCCTTTCAAAGATGTAGTCCACGGCACAGAAAGTCCTCAGGTGGACAATGGTGGAGTCCACGTTTCTCATTCATATTATTCCTGGTTTTTCACCAAGAGAACAACTACATCCCTGATCCCAGTCCCACCAAACTGAGCCTACTGCTGGATTAAGGCATCATTATTCTTTCTCTCCAGTTGTTGGTACCAGGCTGTTACATCCATGTAGGTTACCACAAGCATTTTCCTAACACACCGAACAAGGCTACTTTTTAGCAGCCTTCCTTTATGTTTAGTGGATTTTGAATTCAGACCCAACAGAGCTTTATGCTCTGAATAAGAAAATTCCTTTTCCAAAGTTTGTGTTTAATGCTCATTGCTGTGGAAGTCACATTCTCTTTCAGTTCTTTGTTCTCCTCATTTCCATCGAATCATGATGACACTAAGCAAGGATAAGTGAATGAAAAAAAGATACACTTCAGCTCTCTTCCAAAGTGTTCAGCATTTTTGTGGATTACAGAAGAGCAAGAGACTCGCATTCTACATCTTCATCTCTAAAGAGCCTATCTGAGAATACCACAGGACAAAGGCTTGAAAACCAAGAACTTGTGTTTGTAAGCAGACTCTTCAGGATTTGCATCATCTTCTTGCTTCCAGAAGTGGCCACACGCTTGCTGGTGTGGGATACAGGGCTCACAGGCTATATGGCTCCAAAAACAACCTATACCCCAGCCAGCAGGGAGAGACTGCCACTGGGGCTCACCAAAAGCTGAAGTGAACTGGGGAACTCCTTTCTGAGTGACCACTGCTTTTACTCCATGCGAAAGCAGATGAGGGCTTTGTGGATACAACATAGGCCAAAGCCACAGGAATCAGCACAAAGTTTGTGGGGGTCTCTGCTCTCCAACCCTCTGCCAACAGGTTAAGGTAGGCCAATATTCTTAGCTGTTTTTCTGTAATTTTTAAGGTATTTTTTTGTGTAAAAGTTTCAAAAGAAAATTTATAATTTCTTAAGGAAATTTCCCCTGCACCCACACAACTTCATTTCTCTCACTCCTCTTCTTCCAACAGTAGATTAAACATGCCAATGGAAAGGTTGCCCAGCTCTAGGATTGGGGGGATTTTTTTTTTTAATCAAGAGGTACAAGTTCACTTGTTCTTCTCAGTTTTGGGGACAGAGATTTTGCCCTTCAGGCAAGCTACATAAATAGAAAGGACATCAATTTCAGGATGTTGTTTGCCTCATAATTCACTATAACATTTCTCTAGTACCAGGCATGGCTGCCTCCCGAATAAGCAGAGTTAAAACTTTCCTGTAGGTGTCCAAGACCTCTTGGGCAGACGGCCTTTCTGCCGGGTCCTTCTTCTTACACGCTGCATGGATGTCAAACAGATGCAGTCGTACAATGTCACTTCCTTCAACATGGCCCAAGAAAAAATTGGAGACATCTGGGATTTTCCAGATGTCTGTTTTCTCATCATAGGGAGGCATGAGGTCGTCTTCGAATGGCACATCTTCTCCATATGGCCAACGCTGCTCAGGAGCTACAAACTCACCCCGGAGCTCCCTGTGACCGCACTTCACCAGCCTGCCAGCACTCCTGTTCACGAGAGGCAAAGCGTCCAAATCATTCACCAGAACGTGAAAGTCACTTGTCAGGAGATACTGGGAGAGAACCTTGTCCAGGTCATTCGAGTCGCACATCACTAAGGTGCCCAGGGGGCTGCTGTGCAGGTACCGAATGACGCTCACATAGTCTATAGCAAGCATTAGCCTGCGATGCCAAGTGTTCATGCCCTTGTATTTGGGAATGTGGAGAGTTTCATTCAGGCCTCTCAGCGAGCCAAGAGGATGGTACTCTGTCAGGATTGTGAACTGCTGCTCACAGTAGCCAAGCAGCCGGACAACATGCTTGCTCTGAAGGGCTTTCAGCATCTTCAGTCCGTGGAGAAAGTCCTCCTTCAGCTCGGAGTTGGTGAGCTGTGAAAGGACCACTTTCTTTTCCTTCCACTCAGAAAGGAAGACCTGAGAACACAAAAGAGATGTGTAAGACACGTGGAGAGCCTTCTATGAACTGCTACCAGCTGCTGCTGACCTCTTCCTGTGACTGGTTAGTCACAGCTGTCACCAGGCACAGTCAGCTCTAGGTAGAGCTATCTACCTGTCACAGCAAGCCGTTTCTGACGCCACAATTACATCATGATTTCCTAAGTTTTCTTTGGAACGGACAATGCAGATGAATGAAGTTATATCACCCAAACAGCCAGTCTTACTCTGCCATGATGGTACCAATCTGTGATTTTGCTTGTGTAGCTGGACGTCGTTTGGTGTCAGAGAGGTGGCCCAGGTCATGCTCTCGTACCTGTTGTGTTCACCTCATCAGCAGCCATATGGTCCTGGATGCCTACAGTAATTAGCTGCTGAGAGGATAATCATAACAGCGGTGCTAGCATTAATTAGCCAGCAAACTGTGAAAGCTCTTTATCTAGAGGAGAGAAGAAAGGAAATCCAAACTCACCTTTTTCACAGCCCCTTCACCAACACACTTGAGTTTCCTGACTTCCCTATTTATGGCCTCGCAGGAAAGCCACGGGGAGCAGTTCTTCACCGCTCCGAATTTGAAATGCCCAAAAGGGCAGAGGCCGGAGTCCGTTTCGACGCGTCCCAGAGAGTTGTAAAACTTGTTGAGGTACAGGTAGAGAAGGGCATTAAGGAGCAGGACGGCCGCAAGCAGTAACGCCAGCGAGATGGATGGCACCTCTCTGGGAAGAAACTCCCTCCTAACGAAATGCGGTTTCTTTTCCATGGCCGTGCCTTCCGCATCCTCCGCGAAAGACGGAGGCTAAGCAGGACCCTCTTCCCAGCCCGGGGACGAACGCCTGCACGGCTTTCTCAGCGCCGGCTGCCCAGCCGTCCCGCAGGCACGGCGCTCCGCAGCCCGCAGCCTACGGCGAGAGGCCAGGCGCGGCGGCGGGACGCGCTAAAGGCGGCTGCGAGCTCGACGCTCGCCGCGCTGCCCATCCNGCGGTCGGGGCGGATGGACCAGGCGCTGCTGCTCGTCCGCAACGAGCTGCCCGCCCCGGGCCTGAACCTGGCCGCCCTCTCCGGCTCCTGCCACCAGGTGAGGGGCTGTGCCGGGCGGGGGTCGCCCCCCGGCCTCCGCTTCTGACAGCCCGGCCCGCGGCGGGGCTGCTCGGCTTCTCCGGCGTCTCCCCGGGGCTTCGTCAGGTCGCTTCTCTTCGGATTTACCTTCGAGCGGCACGCAGGGAATTCCCGCAGCAGGAGATGCTCCAGCCCCGTGGCATCTTCGCTTGTCTTTGCCACCATGCAAGGCAGAGCCCCTTTTCACTCTCCTTTGGCACTAATGAGCTCCCTTCACCCTTTTCTTCCACAGTGCTTGTATCAGTTCCTGGCGTTTGTCCCACCAAGCAACGAGAGCCTGAGAAAGCCAGGCACGGCGTCGGTAATGGTTGATACCCAGCATCCACTCACCCTGCTGCTCAACAGCTCTGTGGGTGACAGAGATCTCTGCAAGTACGTGGCCCAGCCCCAGGCAATACATGGATAGCTCTGTCCTGTATTTGTGTTGGTTTGGTTTGTTGTTTTTTGTTGTTTTGTTTTATTTTTCCCCTTAGAGCCATGTGCCTCTTCATTGCCTGCTCATCGCCTCCTTTTTCCCAACTGCTCAGACCTAGAACTCAGTCTTCACCCCACTGCTGTAACAGTGGTGTACTTTGGAATTGTGCTGAAAGGACCTAGGTGCAAGCAGGAGCCAAAACGGTGTTCATTGAGGCAGCATGTGCAAGCACCTAGGTTCTCTTGCAGGGAGTCTCTAGTTCAAGAAGACAAATGATGGCAGTGCATGTGTGGTAAAGAATTGATGTTGGGCTGGGGGAGGGTAATGCTTGGAAGAGGCAAGTTCTGTGCTAGATCACAGTGTTGGTCCAAGATTTTGGCTCACCTTTCCTAAAGCATTCAGGCTTACAGCCCCTCTAAGTGCTGCGGTGGTACCCGCATGTACTGGTGGTGGCTCACCGAGTTTTGTTTCCTTTATCATTTGCAGGATTCAGTATCATTTTGGAGAGTTTGGCAATTATTCCCTTGTGGTAAAGACCCTAAGTAGAAGCACCCAAACTGTTTCTTGTGACCTAATCATCAATGAAGGCCCTATCAACAGCTACCTCCGTATGTAGTGCTCTGTTTTTCCCTTTCGTTCTACAACTTGCATGTATCCCAGCAGAACCAGCTTCCTAAGAAGCCTGTGCAGCCACTCGTGCCCTGCTGAAGAGTTGTCACGGGCTTGCTCCTCTTCTTTCTCTTGCCTCCTTATGTTTTATACACCTGTCTTGAGGCCCTGACCAGGATCAGGCCTCTTCACATGATATACTGTCTGCCCACAACCTTTTTGCAGCAGGGATTAGTAGAGAAAAATCAGTGGGCATGTGTCTGGAGGGAGATACTAGTTCCTGTTTCCCTGCATGTTTATGTATATACGCAGAATCCTCCCTCTTCTTCCCTCTACGTTACTTCTCTCACAACATGGGAAGCAATTCACACAGTGCTTGGATTTTTGTTTGTTGTTGCACTTTTAATTTTAAACCTGACATTTTTCTTTTTTGTTCATCTCTTTTTCAGGACTGTGTCAAACTCTTGTCTGTCTCTTCCATTCTTTTCCTTTACATTCCATTATTCTTCAGTCCTTCCAGTTTCGTAACTGTAAAGAAAAATTCTCCATGCTTGCTAACTAGGTGTATTGCCCTTTCCCCTATCTTCTTCATGTTGAGGCTGGTTTTAAACCTCTAGTTTCTTCTTCAGAACATATCACAGCACATCAGCTCTTCTCTCACTAGTGTCTTGTGATGCAGTGCAGTCTTACTTTGCTCTTTTTATGCCCAGATGTGGAGTCACTGAGCTGCACTTTGAAACTAGCCTGCTTTTGTGTTGGGTAGTCTGGGGGTTTTGCTGTGGGTTTTTGTTTTCCTTTGGGGATGCGTATTGCATGGAGAAGGTGATATGATGATTGGTGAGTTGGGCTTTGTGTCAAGTTTGTGTCACGCTTGGCCAAGCCCAGGTCGCTGAATGGTTTTGTTATATCATTTATAGAGTTGTGTTCTTCTCTTTCCATGCAGCTATTCTCTTTGCTTTCCTGGTTTACATGGGGATCCTTGCTATCCTGACTGCTGGGCGCCTTCTAATGAAGTAAGTGAACAGTAGTTCCTCCTTGCACGTGCCAGTTTAAGACCACGCATCTCAGTGTGGTAATGCTTGGGAGTCCCACTTGCAGCCCTGCTTGCAGATCAGATCCTGCTATCAGGTGCCATGTGCACGTTGTGGCACATGTGGCAGGAAATGCAGAGTTTCACTCAAGGGATACCTTGCAGCCTTGGTAGTTTGTGCACAGAGCAGCTGATGTTCACTGTGAGCTCACACACGCCCTGCTGCACCGTCGTTGTCTAGCTTGTCTAGCTCTGGATCAGTAATCCAAGGCAGTGGGACCGAAGTGCATGTAACAAATGCAACCTTCTACCCTGTACTGAATGGCATGGGTCATCCTTGCCTGTAAGCAACCCGAGAATAAAACCCCCGAACACTTGTGTCAGTGTATTTACACAGCCGGACTTAACTGAGATCCTAGGTGCTGGCTGAATCTCAGTATTACCTATGTGCTATAAAAACAGAAGTAGGAACTGTCCAGACTTCTGATTTATGCTGCTAAATAGCTTCTATTAAAGTGAAATTAACTATAAAGTACTTCTGGCTTTGTTTTGTGTTTTAAACTGTTACTCATTTTCAGAATTGATCCAGTCAGAAACTGGGTTTACAAGAAACTGAATCCCAGAGCAACTGATCGTATGATTAACTCCGTGAGTGACCACAGTATCTTGAGTTTGCATTCTGTAGTGTTTTCATCTCTGAGAAACACACACTACCTGGACATGTGGGGACTTTTTTATTACTAATCATCTTCCCCTTGTGTGTCATCTTTCCCTCAGCAAATCTTCTATTGGTGACAGATAGGCAATTTTATGTCAATGGAAAATGCTAGACTGGGTTTCCATGCAAGTGTAGTGGGTTCCCTGTAAAGCTCTTGCAAATTTTGAGCATACAGCTTTGTGCCCTCTTTAGTTCCCTTGAAGAAAATGTGTTGGTGAAAGTACTGTCCCCTTCTGACATAGCATAAGGGAAATCACAGCCTTCATGGCTGCTTCCAGCACAGCAGAAATTTTAGCAAAAAAATGAAGCCAGAATTTCTTTGGCACCCCTAGAACTGGCATTTCTGTGTGATCCTCATTTTGTACTAGAATGTAGATAGCTCATCACAGTCTGGGCTTCATATCTAAGATGTCTCAACCTGTCTAGAATCAAAAGGCTTGGAAGCAGAGCTCTACAGCAATTCTTGTAGTTCATCTCTATCACTGGGATATAGTGATGTCTCCTTCTTTATGCTGTCACTGGGTCTGATCAGAGTGGTTTAGGGAACTCAGTTGCAAAGAAGCCACTCCTGTATTTAAAAAGATTAATTTTCCACTGGTTTAGCTCTTGAAACAGTCTCTCCGTGGTGTCAGACAAGTGCTGATGGGTTGGGGCGGGTCCTGTTTGAGAGTTGGCAACTGGATCTGCTCAGCTCTGTTGTAAAGCAGTACTCAGAGTGCTGGCAAGTCTCTGGCTGATTTGGAGGGGACCCAGCTCTGATGAGTCTCAAGCACAGGCTCATTTCACTGCATTGCTGTTTCTACCTAGTCAAAGGTAGAGTCTGAAGCATCTGCAAACTTTATTGCAATGTGGCGAAGCCAGAAGAGGTTAGAAGTAGACAAAGGGAAGACAGGTAGAATAAAGACACTGTGTGTGAAAGTTTGCAGTTTACTATGCTTTGCTCCCTACTCAGCTGGTGCAGCTGCTGACTTGCCCTTCGCGTGTCTGGTTTGTTCCCGAAGGAGCTCGGATCCCCGAACACAACAGACTCCATTAACTCTGATCCTATCCCGCAATCATGGAGCACAGGCTCTCGGCAGCGGCTGCGTTCCCTTGACACCTTCCGAGGGTGAGCGTAAGAGCTTGCTCAAAAGCAGCTCTTCCAAGGGGAATGGGATTTTTCCAGTGGCGGTTTGACCGTGCATGGCAATATATAGCAGATGGACAGTTCAAAATGGTCTATTTTACTTGGAAGTTAATCAAGATTTTAATTCTCAGATTTTCCAAAACACTTTGTAATTGATCTGATTTGAGGAAACATTAAAGTTGTGGCAGAGGGTGGAACAGAATGATGTTTTCAGTGTGAAAATGCTATGTGAAGGAGCTTGCTTTGGTTCACCATCACTCACGATTTTTGAAACACGGCTCCCTGATTGGTAAAGCTGGAAACCTTGGAAATCTTGCTTCAAAAATAAAATAAATCAGATCTCAGAGTTAGAAATGCATTAATGGGAGTAGTAATCATTAATTCTGTGTTCATATGTATGCATTTCATCGACGTGATACTTTGTGGTTTTGTTGTCTTTTTAGGATCTCTCTTGTAATCATGGTGTTTGTTAACTATGGAGGAGGAAAATACTGGTTCTTCAAACACGAGAGTTGGAATGGTAAAGTACAATTGAGACAGTTACTCTGGGTTTTAACTGCAGCAGTGTCTAGAAATGGTTGGTGTTCCAGCTGCTGCAGCAAGCTGGTGCTCAGCCAAAGGCTGAATGCTGTGCTGGTTTGCCTCAGCAGGGGATCTGCCTGGTGGTTAATGGGCAAAGCAGTGTTTGGTCCTCCTTGTCACACAGTGACAGGATGGTTTCACATCACAGTCTGTGTGTAACCTTTTCATTTGTGATACAGGGTCAGATCTTTAACTTTTCTGTGTCTTTTAATGACTGCAGTCAAGCTGATGTTGCCCAGTGCTGTAAAAACATAATACCTTGATTGATAAGCTTGATGGGGATGAAGTCAAGCATTGTAATGCCCTAGTGGAGAATAGCAAAGATCCCATCCCTGAAATCTTTCCCAAGGCACAGCAATCAGTTCTGACCCTATTCTTGAAGAGTGGTAAATTCAGTGAGGCAAGATGATTAGCTCTTTGTAGGCTTTGTTTATAACATGTTTCAGTGTTTGGGACATGAATAATTGCTAGCAGCATGCAATTCCTCTAGAAAATCAACAGTAATATTGTAAAATTCAAGGAGGGTTCAAGGTAAATAACGTACTCCTTCATATTTCTCTGTAGGATTAACAGTGGCAGATCTGGTGTTTCCATGGTAAGTTTTCCTGAGGAATAGTTCTTGTATCAACTGATTTTTTATATTAAGGGATGAAAGGGGAACATTTTTGTGCACCTTGCTTCCACATGGAAATGTATTTGGAGGGATGAATTTGTGTTAACCAGTTAATAGGAATCTGTCCCTACAAATAACAACAAAACCCTTATGAACCATCAGAAGAGCTCAGTGGTTTTGGTGCCCCACATCCTCCTTCTTCCCACACACAAGGCCCAGGGCTACCCTGCCAGTGGAAGTGCAGTATCCCTGAGAAGCTGAATGCCATGCCACTGTATTAAAAGCTGTCAGTCTGGCTAGATTCGAAGCTGGGCTGGTGTGTATCCACAGATAAAATAGCCAAGTAAATTTTTGATTAAGCTAGTATTTCTAAAACCAGCAGATGGTCTTATGGAAGCAATTATCCCATCTGCCCCTAACATGTTTCTCTATACTGGCTGTGGTTTCTCTTGGAGGAAGGAGCTGGACTTGGACTCTGAACCAAATCTAGAGGGGAGGAGTGGGTCAGTTCTGAATTTGAATCACAGATCTGAAGCTTTTTTACTTTACATAGATTTTACTGCTCTGAAGATGCTAATTTAATTTTGGGTAATGTAATTTTTTGGTAGCATATGAATTGCTGGAAAAAGAGCGGACTGCAATTACAACCCTATCTCAACTGACCACTGAAAAAGGCGGAATTGTCCCATAATGCAAGCTCAATAGCCTGGGAATTGCTAGCAATCAGAGGAGATAAAATTGCCCAGTTTCACTCAGTGCATGCATCTCTGTTGGGCCAACGCAGGCTGCCCTGTCAGCTTTAGTGTTTGCTGTTACACACACGTGTTATGAGACATCTGTCAGCTCCACTTCCCATCTGCTCTGTTCTCCAGGTTTGTGTTCATCATGGGGACATCAATAGCATTGGCACTGGGCTCCATGCTGAGGTGGGGAAGTTCCAAGTGGAAGGTGCTTAGAAAAATTCTCTGGAGGAGTTTTGTGCTAATCCTGCTGGGAATCATAGTTGTGAATCCCAATTACTGCCTTGGACCTTGTGAGTGGAACTTGCTCTCTTCCTTGCATCTCTGTAACTTGTTCCTGCCTCCTTGGCTGGGCTATTGCAAAAGCTGTGTCAACAGTTTGACGGTATCTTGTGAAGTGCTGCTCAGTTCTGCACTGATGCAATTCTCTCTGTTAGACTCTTGTGCCAACCACTGTTGATTGTCTTAGTGACTTTCCCAGGATTATGATGTACAGAAAATTGGGATGGCAGAGTGGAGGTGTCCCTGGTACCTGCAGGTGCAGTGGATCTCAGCTCTCCCTGCAGAAGGGCCACTTTTGTATTTACAACAGAGGCTGTGTCTGCTCCTCTTTCACACTGCATGTCTTCCAGTGTCCTGGGATAACCTGCGCATTCCAGGAGTGCTCCAGAGGCTGGGATTCACATACCTGGTGGTTGCTGCTCTTGAACTCCTGTTTACAAGAGCTGATAGTGGGACCTGGGTGAGTTATGTGGGGAAATGACAACTGAACTGATACTGGAGGAGAGTTTGGGAACCTTTGCTCTCGTTTGGGCAAAAAGAACACGAGAAATGATGGGAAAACATGCGACATCTTACTTGATGTGTAGTGCAGTGTGACCTGGCAGGGGTCAATGTTGGGTATGTGCACCCTTCAGTGTCCCAGTCTGCATTTTGTCACATCTAGCTTTACTGTATTTGAGGATTTCACCAACCCATTCAGACAGTGCTTAGAAACAGGCATTCCAAGACACTTTTGATGACTTTTCCACTGCCAAGGAAGCCCAGGGACAGGCATCTCTATGCTGACTCCTGCAGTCTGCGTTTTGTCCAGTTAATTTTGGCGAGGCTTTTTCACAGCAGGGGAAAATACTGGGTTTTGGCCTTTCTAGAGTCTGTTTTCCCAAAAGGCCTTTGTTCTACTCATGAATCAAAATTCCTTTTGACATTTTCCAAGCTAAAAAACATTAAGGGCTTTTGTTTTGGTTTGTTTCTCCCCCCTGCCCCAAGTAACTAAGTGTCTGGAAATTGCTTGTGAAAATGAAAGGTCTATTGGTAGAACCCAGTTTTGTAATGACAGCATCTCCCTTTTGTATCTGGGGTACGAGACTGCCTGCCAGGAAGTACAGGTTGTCCCCAAGGGCATGGCTTCTATGTGCCAGCTAACACCCCCTCCCTCCATCTCATGCAGGAAGGACGATTTCCTGCTCTGCAGGATATTCTCCCCTACTGGCCACAGTGGATTTTCATTCTGGTGTTAGAAACAATTTGGCTCTGCCTGACCTTCTTGTTACCAGTGCCAGATTGTCCCAGGTAAGACCGTGCACTCGAACAACTTTCCGTGGGGTATCAGGTTGGTTCTCTTCTACTGAGTAGAAGGTACATTTTATTAGCCCTAGAGAAAGAATGAAGGGAAGAGCTTTAAGGCCAGGAGGGTTAAAGAAAGCATCCATCATGTGAAAAAATTTCTTTACTTTGGTACTAAAATACTAGATGTTGTACAGGTGCTGGCATTCTTCCTTTCTATTTAAAGAAGAGGGTTAAAATCTCCCTGAGGTCTGTGTACAGCAGTATATGACCACTGCAATGCCATCAATGTGTGCCTCTAGCCTGGGAAAACATAGAGCATTTAGCGTGCTGGGTCAGCGGGCCAGCTGCTGTGCAGCTGCAGTGTACCAACACTTTGTGCTACAACCTCTCTGCCTCTGTCCTAGGGGCTATCTTGGTCCTGGGGGCATTGGGGACTTTGGAAAGTATCCCAACTGCACTGGAGGAGCAGCTGGTTACATTGACCGTTTGCTTCTTGGAGAAAAGCATATGTATCAACATCCCTCTTCAGGTGTAAGTACTTTTTGGTTTGCAGTATGTCAGGAGGGGCTTGGGAACGATACGTGCAGGGGGATTTAAGAGAAAAGAGTTTGTTTGCTTGGGTGATCTGTAACAGCTGTTTTCTCTCTAAGGTGACTTACCAATCAACGATACCATATGATCCTGAAGGGATCCTGGGGACCATAAATAGCATTGTTATGGCATTTTTGGGACTGCAGGTACCTCTTTTTCTTTCTGGCTGCATGCTATAATGGGAAGATTTGAAGGAAACTTTGAAGTGGGGAGGCGACTGGGTTTCTTTACTTAAGGCTGAGACTGGTTCTAACAAAACCTTTTTCAGAGCAATGCTTTCGCGATGACTTAGCCTGAGGTGAGTGCCAGAGAAGTGGAAGCTAACATGGCAGTAGCTTGCATTAGATACACTGAGACTTCTTCTCAGTTTTTGTAAGGGATGGACACAAGAAGCTTGCAAAATAGCCACCTGGAAACTTCCTTTGTTTTAAGGCTGGGCTTATGCTGGGAGTAGGCTGGCTCTGCATGTTGGAAAATAAGGCTAAGAGACACACAAACTCCACAGCTTCATTGTAAGGGTTTCAAAAGTTGCAGGTGTACTTGTTCCCCCTTGCTGATTTTCTGCCTGGCATGCAGTGATAGCCATCTTGAATAGGTGCTGTGTGCTTACCTTCCCTGACAAGAGAGATGCAGGGGTTCACAGTGGTGTTACCAACACCAAAAGCTTATAGCTCCCAACTGTTAAAAATACAGCACTTTTTGATGCAGTTTTGATGCACTGCTGGCTTTTCTGACGGTGCAGCAGCTGTGAACCAAACTGGAACTCTTGTGCTGGGAAAGGAATGTTACCACATGTAGCACTGGGTAAAAACTGATTGGGAATATCTGTGGGGCAGAGCTTGGAACAGAAGTGTGACACTGAGCAGTGAATTATCAGGACACATTGCTTAGTGGTGTATGAAAAGGAGCACGTGCTCTGGGCAGCGCAGGGCGTGATGGGACACTGTGGAGAAGTGCTTGGGGCTGGCTCTGGTGTTGTTCCTTCATGCGATCCTTACTGAGGGAGAGGGAGCTCAAGTTATGTTGTGTTGGCCTAATAGAGATGCGTTTCCCCCTCCTCAGTGTTAACATAGTAAGAAAGGGAGAAAAGGTGCACCTCTACTGCTGATTGGGTTGCATTTACATATTTTCCCCTTGTGTGTCCATTCTTTACAAAGAGTCCTTACTCTGAGCCTTTCAGCCACTTGGCTGACAGAAATCCCATTTGTGGTCTCTGTCTTAGCACAGGTAGCTAGTGGCAAATAGATCTGGCTCTTGAAATGTAGTCACATTAATGGGCATTAATTATTTTTTGTATTTTTTTATAAGGCAGGAAAAATTACCTTGTTCTACAAAGACCAGCCCAAACAAATTATGAGTCGGTTTGTCATATGGGGCATAGTAATGGTAAGTCTGATAGTTATGTAGCTCTTTAAAAGACATGTATTTTAATGCAATGAAAATACAGTATTTCTGAAACATGTTGCAGTGGTTATATAAACTTTACCGACTTTCTATTTCAGGGAATTATTTCTGCTATCTTGACAAAATGTTCTAAAGAAGAAGGGTTTATTCCCATAAATAAGAACTTATGGTAAGCAAAGAGATACGATTTTGTTGAAGTACTATTGTTGAAGTACTATTTTAGCACACAGGATGTTTTACCTTTTGTATATTGAGATCTGTATCACATAGTTCTCTAAATATTACTCTTTCTACTGAAAATGTTTGCAGGTCAATATCATATGTGACAACCATGAGCTGCTTTGCCTTCATCCTCTTATTGCTGATATATTACCTTGTGGATGTCAAGAAATGGTGGTCAGGTGCTCCATTTTTATACCCAGGTCAGTAAAATCACATCAGGAGACATTCCTTATGATTCTTTCTGCACTGATACTATCCTTTTGTTTTCTGTGCTTCCCTTGTCTGTAAGAAAGTAGGGATTTAGACTGAGGTAACCTGAAGGATTCCAGAATGATTGAGCAGAACCTTTGCACAGAACTGGGACACTTGAGGCCAGATATTTAGGAGAGAGGGACAATCAATTCTTTAAATGAGGGCTGAAAGCTGCTATTGCCTAATGACTGTTCTGAGTTTGGTATCAAGTCAAGGTCCCAGTGAACAACTGCCTAGTACCAAGCAAAATACCACAGCTGTTCAAAGTTGGTTTTGGAAGGGACTGCTGAGACTTGTGTAACCTAATGGGAAACTCAAAGGCCTGTCAACAGAGTAATACCACTTCTGAAGATGTGAAAGACGAAATCCCCTGGGCAGCTGTGTAGGTTGTGTCTCTGTGATTTTAGATAAGTATGTTTCCCAAAGTATCCCACTGTGGTTTTAACCACACTGGGCACACAACAAACGTGAGTAGAGAATGCAAATCCACAGCAGAGGGGACCTTTCAGCAGCTTTGGTCTCTGGTGTCTGGGCAGGAAAATAGGCAGGGTGACAGCAGGGTATCATACCTCCTACCAGAAACCCCAGAGCTTTGAAGGGCAGTCAGCGTTTGTTTGTAAAGGCAGCAGATCTGACCAGATTGGTTGGCACTTGTCCACCCTGAAAACAGTAACTGTTATTATTCTCCTTATTAATATAATTGCAGCATACTGATTTGGTTGTATTTTCAACTTAGCACAGAGGTTATTTGTATTTCTCTTCAATGAATGTTTTGGGGGAGAGAACCCCTCAGACTGTATTTGAAAAGAGAGTGTAGCATCTTTGGGGTAAATGACATGAGCTGTTGTTGTCTTGGTGCCACTCTCTTTTGTAAGCCTGGCACACCTCTGCCTCCTTGTGCTGAAGCAAGCCCATACCTGCTCTTTTCAGATGGTATGACCTGTGCTTCTTTTCAGGAATGAACTCAATCCTGGTCTACATTGGACACCAAGTGTTTGCCAACTACTTCCCTTTTAAGTGGAAGATGCAAGACACTCAATCCCATGCAGAGCATCTGGCTCAAAACCTCACTGCAACAACTCTTTGGGTCATAATATCATATATACTTTACAGGAGAAGGATATTCTGGAAAATCTGATAGAGGTGGTCAAGGTCTAGCAGGCCTAGATTGTGATGAGGCAAGTGGATTAGCCTGAAATATGGTGGATTAGCCTGAAATATTGCCACTCAGGCTGTATTACTAAAAAGGGATACTAGTTCAAGTTTACAGTGCCATGGAAGTTGTCATTAAGACTTTTATATGACTTAAGGGACAGTATTTTCCTAGTTAGCAAAAACTTACTAGCCTACTACAGTTGCTCTCTGTTTTCTGTCTTTTGTAAATATTTTACTGATTTCCCCCCTTCATATAGAGAAGCTGAACACACCCTAACAGTTGGGCAGTCTAAGAGACCCTGATGGTGTTCATGAAAGGAACTGCAAGGGATGGGGGTGGTGACTGCAAGGGGCTGTCAGAAAGGGCCTGTGGTGACAGTCCCTGCATGTGACACAGAACCCCCTAACTCAGGTGGTCTGGGGTTTGTATATATCCTTGGCACCTCTTGCATGTCTGTGCCTCTCTGGCTACTGGCACACATTTAACTTGGCCCGTGACTATCTGGGAAAGCTCAGGGGCACCTCTGTGTCACAGCCTGGTGGTGCTCTCAGCTGATCATGCTTCATTGTATTCTTCCCATTTGGTCTGCGACCAAACCCTTAGCTTTAGGATCCTGCTGAAGCCTAAAATCTCTTCTGTTGGCTTATTAATCAGCAGGCTGCTCCTACAGCCCACCTGTGCATGTTCTGGGCATTTGTGTAACACACCTCTTGCGTGGACAAGATCTGAGTTTCATGTGCTACACTCTAGGAGTGCAGAAAGACCATTTCCTACTGACTTTGTATAACCACTTGGATATTACCAAATTTCAATCAAAACAATCCTCTTTCTACATGAATTTACTTAAGGACCTTAAATCTGAAAACCAGCAATACAGGTAGAATTCTGCTGAGAAGGAAAATATAACAGACCAATTCAATGTAAAATAATAGTTTTTGGAAATTCAGGAAATTCACTCATGCTGTGATTTCCAAACTAGTGCTAATAAAAAACCTGAAATACCTTGCTATGTTCTCTGTGTATGTATAAAGATGGAAAGAACTACGACATACACCTTAGTATAACGCTATGGGAAAAAACCCAAAACAAATAGGATATTACAAAGACTTCTTAAACAAAGTTTTATTTATAAAGTTTGATCTACTCACATAAGAAAACCAAGCAGTGAACAAACACTGAGTAGTGTTTGTGTATTGCAGAACCTGTAACTTATAGCGAACTTCTTGGCCCTTTGAACAAGAGATTCTCCACTGCTGTGCTGCTTGTTCATACAAAGAGCCTTCCCCTCTCTCCATAAAAGACACTGCATCAGGATCCAGTCCATTCAAGCAAGAGTCTGCAGCAGCAGTATTTTCTCATTAATGCAGAACCTATGCAAGACCACCATGAGGTTTTCCCCACAGCGCGAGACCTGGCGCTCCATGGCCAGGCGGAAGTCTTCCTTCACTCCTTTAGTTATACCCCGGGTAACTGTGTGGTGCCTTAAGCCATGAAGGAGAGAGAGACAGACAAAATCAAATCATGGTTATCTAGTGAATTACAGACATTTAAAAGGTACTGCATGTCACTTGCTATATATTTACGGTCCATATCTGAGTTTATTTAATGAGAGTCAAAGAGCCTGTGCTATGCTATTTTTTAAAAATCATGTGTTTAGTAGCTTACAAGTCTTTCAACAGTTAGAAGCTGCACAGAAGTCTATGTTCTTACTGCTTTGACTATGACTGCTGAAGGGGGAAATAATGTCAATCTTCTGGGTAACAGGAAAATCTATTCTCTTAACCCAGCAAGTACAGAGTTCTCCTTGCTTGGGGAAAGGAATTTTTTTTCCTCTCTACCTTTGCTGCCCAGGCCACTTCTTCCCTGTAATCACTTCTATAAATGGTTGGGGTTGAAAGAAGAGTGAAAAGATGAACTTGCTTTTTCTGGAGCACAGGTGCCACCATAAAGAACAGAGGGCATCTTCTACCAATGTCAAAGTGCAGGAAGGAGCTTTATAATCCTGTGGGCACTGATAATGCTGTGACTAATGAAAGGCACAGTGAGCACTTCACAAAACCCAAATCAAGCCAGGCTGTGAGTCTGCATCAGTAGAAGCCTGCTCTTATGAAGATACTAGACACCAGGCAAGGGGTTACATTTATTCTGAGCACAAGTTCAGGACTTATTTTCAAACAGAACAAAGGTCCAGCTACTGAGCAAGCTAAAGCAGTGCTGGCCGGGGAAACCTATGGGATATTGCCCTGTTAAAGGCCGTTTTTATGAACAGTTCTTTGTCCTCATGCTGGCCTCAACACCTAAATCTTGTCCTTAAAACAATGTTCTTGCAGCACCAAAGCACTTTACTTGCACTGGTCCAGAACTGGGTAAGTAAGATCAAGACTTTGTAACATCTACCTGCAAGCCCTACTTGGGAAGGGGAGAAAAAGGCATGCCCTGAAATGAGAGCCTTACACTAGTGAAGGAACCAGCATAAATTAATTTAGAGAGAAAAGCATAATGCTAATGCTGAGACGAGTCCTGAGTCATGGGTAAGAAGGGAAGAGCTGGTCCGAACCCAGCAAGCTCACTGAAAGACAGAAAGAAAATAAAAAATAAAGGGTGAGGGCATCTGTGCCCATCCAGAGATGCTGGAAATAAGAAAGGGAAACATCTCAGAATCACCCTCACCAACAATACCACCCAACTTTAATGTAAATAAAGAAGTCTGCCATTTGAGAAGAGACTTCTCTGCCAAAACAGTAGAGACCTTTGCAACACATGGAAAAGACAAAGAGGAGACTAGCCTGCAGCCTACTGGGCAATTCCTTGGTCAGCTATGCTAAGTGAAGCAAACCTGCATTGAAAACACTCCAGTATATTCAGACGTTATGGGGTAAGCCCTGTTTCCTATCTTTATTATCTTAAACATTGCTGGCAGCCAAGTGCTATGGTCAGTTACAGCCTAAAGGAGAATATGCAACCTGCAGCTACTGAGCGAGCCAGCAGTACTTTGGAAGATGTGTGTTATACTACAGCTGGAAAACACAAAACAGAATTCAGAACAACCTAAATGAAGAAAAGTTGCTACAAATGGATCCAGGAACCAGTATCTTGAAAATAAAGGGTTATGCTCTTGCTAATATATGATTGAACATCAGTAAAACTTTTGAGGATTTCTACATTATTGTTTGAATTCAATAGCGATTACTAAATTGAAAGGACACGGATACTGGCAACTTATGGGAAAAAGAAAAATAAATGTTATAATAGAACAACATGGTTTGCCAGGCAATGTAGGCACAAATGAAGAAATAAAAAGATAAATATTGAGTAACAAATTGCTGAAAACCATGGGCAGTAAAACATGTTGACAAAACACAGCACACTATGAGCAGGGTTTTTCCACTTGGTACCTGTCAGCAGTCTGTATGCTGGGCTGTAGCACAGGTATGAATTCCTGCTGTAGTAACCCCATGGGAGGGCTAGAAGTCCTTTAAAAAACAGCAAATAGCAGCATTCAAACACCCACACACCAACTCCCCCTCCGGTGCAAAACAACTCTCCAAAAAAGGAGTAACAGAAAACTAGGGTGAGCTCACACAGCAGTATGACCGCCGAGCAGCCAAAGGGGTGCAGGACTCTAACAGCATCAAACATGCAAATATCCCCAGATTTCATTGCAAGGCTGTTCTACAGTTGTGGTCGAAATATATACACGTATTTTTGGACAGTTACACCGGGAGAAAGGACAGCAGCAGGTGCAAAACCAATACACATTTGTACTACGATGAACTGTCACAGCTCTTCCAAGGAAGCATGGCAGTCAGAAAAGATTTAATCGGAGGAGCACTGCAGATACCACAGCTTCCCTCCAGAGCTGGCAAGAGCATGTCAGCAAACTGGGAGAGCCCACAGCTTGGAGTTAAGGGATTTACTGCTGAGCCCAAGCCGAGTGCATGCACAGCGGGTATCGGCCAGGTTGAGTACATGGTATTTGTTAAGGGTTGCCCAAGTATCTTTTCATTAGCCCACAGATGGCCTTTTCCACCTTTACAAATTCTAACTGAATACAAAAACAGCTGTTAGAGCATGGCACAATGCCAGAGCACAAATGCCCACCCAGAGCAACCTCCTATTTATGACCAGGGCCACATGAACTAACCACCAAAAGCTGTCTCAGCTGAAAGATGGTTTGTCTTCTCCAGGAAATTAAATTCTTATCTCTGTGTGCTATCTAGAACAAGATAATAACCTAACAGGTCCAGCCTAGAGCAACACCCCACCTAAGGAGAAGAGAAAGGAGAAATTTGGTATATAGGAGACAGGTCTAGTTTCTCAGTCTAAGTCTCTTATAATGTCACCTAAATCTTATTAGGCACCTGAGTAGTGAGTGCACCATTCACCCCCAGAGATGCTATGAAGGGAGCAGAGAAGCAAAACTCGCACTTAGATTCCTGTAATACTGAGTTAAGTGCCTACCTTCAGATCTCACAGATGGGCATTTGGGCTAGTATCTACAGTTTATTAATAGATATGGAGCTTATAAAAGTCAAAGACGGGACGTTTAACACTCTAATACAGCTACAATAACCTGAAATAAAATAGCCACAAAAATTATTCAATTAAATGAGATAATTTTTCAAGAGTTCTTGGCATGAATAAGTCCAGTACTTGCAAAAATGGACATGGGAAACAGAAAATACAAAGGACCAGCAAGATGTTATAGGTCCCAGAGTGGCAGATGTTTGCAAAAGGGATTCTGTGCAATTGTGTCTTCACTACTGTTTGCAAGATCAGAAATAAGCATACCCATGTGCACAGAGTAACAATGACACTTTCAAGATACTTTGTTTCACTTCAAACCAACCTTCTCTGTCCCCAAGGAGAGATCTGATGGGAATATGAGTAAAAGGAAGGACACAGCATTCAGATCAAGTTTAAGCAATTCGGTAGGCTACGATTAGATTAATTGGAGTAAGATTTATCAAAAAGAGGAGCAAGATATTAAACAGCTATTTCCTGCATATTGCTCTTTTCCTCTTTAGCCTCACCAGCTAACACTGCCCCTACTGACATGAATATCAGATAAACTGTGAAAGTTGGCTTTTCTAGAAGGGAGATCAAAAGCACTTAGTGGTGCTGGATTCAAAGCTCATAGAACAAATCTTGTTAACATCACAAACAGAATGAGCTGGCTGTATTGCCAGTTAAAATCAAAACCATGGACCTTCTCATTCCCACAGTGGATGCAAGCAAAGGGAAAGGTTACAAACTGGATATACATTTTGCAGAACCCAACTATAAGTCTGCAGACTACCAAGATCTTACTTCATCTTTTGAAAAATCACTCTACAGTTTGCTTTTCTGAATTCAGAAAAATGAATATTATTTCCTATGAAGTGTAAAGTACTTAGAAAAAAGTACTGGAAGAAGAATGTGAAATTTGCCTGGGGAGAAAATGCCCTGTAAGTCATCAAACAAAAAGCAGTCCTTATAAAAGACATATAATATCTACAATATATTTCCCAACCATTAAGATGCAGGATTGCTACATTTATGCTGAGAAAAGATCAAAGGAACAACTGCTTTATCTTTGGCCTGTTGTGGCAAACTCAGAGTCTTTCTGAGCATGAATGAACAGCATCTGAGCTGCCTCTGCTAATTCACGGGAGGATGGAGCAGCAGCTCATCCAACCAGAACTGGTGATAGTTATGAAAGATGTCAGCAGCATGCAGATACTGAGCCTAGCAACCATTGTCCCAGGAAACAGGGCTACACTGGCACAGGTTATCAAAAACCCCAGCTGGGGGAGGCTGTGAGCTAACCTGGTCAACACTGCTGGGGGACACCATCCCTGGGCCTCACAGCCAGTCCAGCTAAAAAAATATCTGTGGTACCAGGGGAGTAGACATCATCTCCGATGAGTGACCTACGCCCTGAGCTATCCCTTCCATCGGCTCTGATGAACTGCTTCCAGCCCTACACAGCCACATAAAAGATGCTGTACACAGCTTTTCCAGCTGGACAGGATATTTGACTGTTTTGGCTCAGTAAGCCCAAAGAAATGGACTTCTCATTCAGGAAACATCACTGATCAAAAGGAGGTCAAAGAGATATTTCTGTCCTGCTAGAAACACTTCTTGCTACCTCCTTCCTGACTGTGGGGGTCAGAACAGAAAGTAACTGTGGCCACGCCAATCAAACGGAGCCAAGAGAAACAGCACTGAACTACTGCAATGAAATGGAGACAGCAGGTAAGAAGTTACCAGATGGAGTCTTCAGTGCTAAGCCCTCTTGCTGGCAAAGCTTATCACTTAACACCATATGTGGTGCAGCATGCCCTGAAGCTTGTTTTCATACAGCTGGTTACAAGCAGTGAGATATGGCAAGGGTAAGAGTTTGAAAATCTAGAGCTTAAAAGAGAAAATTCTCCATCACATAATTAAACATTTGAATTTCTACTTTTCCTTTAATTACACCTAGTATCTCACTTTTGTGTTGGTTACCTAGAACTTTGGAAAATCTATTTAATAGTTGAAATTTGGATCCCGTTGTCTGATATTAGGCTCCCATTTTGAAAACTTCAGTCCATTTCTAGTTAGTGAATAGCCAGAATACACTGACCCAAAGTGGAATTTCAACAAACTTTAAGCAGTCCCCCTCTTAGGAAGCAAAATACTACAGGTTCTCATAAACAACCAGGATATTCCAAAACATTCTGCCACTAAAACCCTGCAGCAGACAGTTTTGAATCAAGTAAGAACACCTAGGAAGTTAATCCAAATTATTAATTTACTTCAGCATCTCGTAATAAGCTAAGCAGAATAAGATGACCTGATAATTCTAAAAGAAAGGTTACTGGAGTGTAGCTGGAGTGTAATTTAATTTATATTTTATACCGAAGTTTTTCATCATTCAGTGGTCTTCCATAAATTTTGTTTACAAAAATAAGCAAAACAGTACTTTCTGCTCAGCATTACTCTTCATCAAAATTAGTAACAACACCTTGCACTCATGCCTAATTATTTGAAGAATTCCTGCAAAGTGCAAGTGTCTATTTGAAAGAGCACAACTGTAATCACTTTAATATCACTCACTCTAAAGCAAATGCCACACTCAGAAATAAAGTCCTGTAAAAGCAGAAATTTAAAGCTAAAGAACCCCCCAAAAGAATACACAGATCGGCAGGAGAGTCAGAAAAAGAAATTCATGGCCTTGTTTGAACTCCTTAAATTTAAGCTCAAAGACATGACAAACTATCCAGAAGATAACATGAAAGCAAAGACAACCAGAACATACTCCCTTTTTTTTTTTTGCCAAAGAAAACAGTAAATGCTTTTTTATCCTTACTTGATCAACATCGCTTGATTTGGCAGCAGTTCCAAATGAATTTTCCCTCCTTCCTGTGTTCTTAAATAAGCAAATTCCTCCAACATATCAATATCTGAAGAAAACGTTAAAGATTTGTGTAGCAAAACAATGATTGAGAACATTTTTTCTTATGCCTCACATCTGAAGCCACATTGCTGAAAGGAAAGTCAAACTGAAAAGCTATTGAAGTACCTCATTATTAAAAGTGATAGAGAAGATCACAGCATGTATTCCTAATCCTCCACAAACTGATGAGAAATGGCTTTTCAAAGTGAAGAACACATCCGTTAGTTTCTTTTCTTTCTTTGTTTCTTCATATGTAGTCAGAGGTAAAGAAAGCTGATCTCAGAATTCCCTTGGTTTCCCTTCCTTTTCCTGCACTGCAGGTTATGAAAGCAGTGCAAACTGAGGCTGCACCTGAAACAAGTGCCACCATGGTGGCACATTATCACCCTTTTTAGTTTTCTATTTTGGTCCCTTATTTAGCTGCTTGTTTTGTTGTTTTTTTTTTTTCCTTTCCCTTAACACCAGAGCTTATTTAGTTGTCTCAGATAGGAGTTAGACCCCTCCACTTCCTGAGGCCCATGGCTGGATGTCAATTCAGGTTAAACATTAAACTCTCCATTTGTGTGTATGATGATCAAAATTAATGTCAGATATCTGAATAGATAAATCAGATGTGCTTTGCATGAACTTTGACATAGCTCATTATCTTACTCAACCCAAACATGTTACCTGCAGAAAGCATTTCAAAAACAAAAGCCAAAATCATTCAGCTCTGCAGACCAGGTACCGCTTTGCTTTTTTGTTAACAGCCTTGTACATAATGCCCTATATTTCTTCATTAAGAGATTGCTGTCACTTGCATGAGCAGCCTGAGCTGCTGCTGTGTTTCTGAATGGAAATGCAATGGCAGTGTACTTAAGGGTATTCTCAAGTGCCAGGGCAGGTGACAAGAGGCATATTTACAGTCCATTGTGTACTGAGCCTATAACAAGAGGCTTTCATGGTATGTAAATAAATACAGATTAGGATTCAGGGGAAAGAGCTGCTGTTGAAACTAACAGCTTTTTCAACACTGCAGCACAGGATGTGAAAGACATTCTTGGTTAGAGAAAGGATACTTGTGACATAGTTGAAAAAATTCTCATACTGGAAGTTTCCTTGCTGGCAGATTTTGTTGATGGCTTTCAGGAACAAGTTCTCACCCCGCGGCCACTCATGCTGAAGCAGAACAACTACGTGGCCCAGCGCCATATCATCTCTGCTGTCTGTGAAAGCTCTGAGCTTCAGGGGAAAAAATTACATTCAGACAATCAGGAAACACATGTTGCTTTCAAAAACATCTAGGATTCATCTCACCTACATCTGTGCAAATACAATAGTTCTTTAAAAATATATATTAAGGCAGAATGAAATTTGCTTCTAAAGAAGGTTGGAAATTTCCAGCTAAAATACCAAATCCTCTCCACTGACCTGTAAGAGAAGTCTGAATAGAGACAAAGATTTTGAGATCTATTCTATCTTCTCTGCTCAAAACCAAAATAAATAGAGAAAAAAGGAGAAAACAAACCCTCCTCCATCAACACCCCACTCCCCTCTCCAAACAAAGACCCTCCACCAACCCATTTGGGTAAGAAGGACTGAGGCACAGCCCTTCAGTCACAGCACTGGGATACGGCCATGCAGTTTCAGGATACGTAAACTAGGCCTTAACAACAAGAAAGCTCCAACTGACCCTATCTTACCTTGAAACAAGCTAACAACAGATGAAGGCAGTAAGGCATGATAGCTCTACTGGTACATGGCCAAAGCTTCAAATCAGACCCTGCAACAGAACAGTTCTTTAGGGGTCTCACGACAGATAGGCTGAAAGAAATTGAAATGGAGCAAAACAAATCCAAGATTGCCACATCTCAGGTAGGGAGGAAAGCTTTGAATGTAAATTATGGATGATTGAAAACATGAAGTTCAACATTTAAATTTTTTTTATCCATTTCTCTTTTCCTCTGGTAGAACTTTGCCGCCAATATACTTTAATAGGTACAAGCAAGAAAACCACAATACAAAACCAAGTGGGAATAAAAAACTTCCTCCCTTTTTATAATACAAAATGAAAATAATTACATTTTCAACCAGAACACATGAACTAAAATTCAGCTGACACTGAGTTTAGGGTAATAGCAGCTCCATACCTTTCCTGAATTTTGACTTGACTTTAGGTTGCTCCTCTTGAACTTTACCTCCTTCTTGTATTGGAAGTAAAATACAGCACATGAGGTCAAGCACTTTTTCGCATGTTTGCTATAAAAAGAAGGGACATGATAATGCTAAATTTAAATTAAAGTTCTTAAAAATTCAGGTATGTTAATAATCATTAAAAATTTCAGACACCACAAAAGGGAAAAAAATCACAAAATTCTTTGCTAAAACTTGAGTTGACTTAATACACAGTATTAATACACATCATAGTCTGGCTAAGCAAAAAGACTCAGCTGTCACTAAACAATCTCTGAGAGCCTATATACATCATTTTAATTGTGAAAAAATATGTATTGGCATTCTTCATTTCAAGAGGGTAAGATCAATACAACTGCAATCAAAAATTATTTTGTTTTGAAGGATTAAGTTTTCAAATGAATTCTTAGAATAGTTTTGTAAAATTTCTTCTGTTCATGGTAAAAATAGAAAGGAAAATGGCAATCTGACAGCATGATGGAAATTTAATGAATTTTTAATGCTATTTCCTAGTGAGAAGTCTATGGGGATATGTGATCACATTTCCAGTGAAAAAGTAGTAAAGTGGAAGGGACAAAAGAACTTGTCCAGCAGTACTAGGATGACGTTAGATCTTAAGAGACAGAGCCTTTATTATCAGTGCTGACACTGACTGACCTCAGACCACCATGCACTCCTGCAATATTAAAAACACAAAACATGTATTGGAAAAGTAGAGCAAGTTCAGAGGTCAGGCCAGACAATATTGTTCTGGTGTCTCTTATACTGTCAGTTAATAACTAACTCTCTTCTAAGATGATCACAGAAGTTCCTTTACTTTTTCTTTCCCCTGCCGCACGAAGCCTGTACTTAAAAGACTTGCCCCTCAATCTTAAGAACTAATTCAGTAAAGTTAAGGAATTCAAATTAAGGTTACATTTACAGACAACTCGAACACTTGTAGCCATGAAAAATCATAACTAACCCCCCAAATCCTAACTATCAAACAGACTATACATATATATACAAAGAGTTGCTAATAGACAGTCAGTTAATGTGACAGGAAGTATAATTCTCCCTGTAAAGCAATGATTTTTCAGTAGACCCTGGCTTATGTTCTATATCCTGCTGAAAGCAGGCTAACAGGAAAATTCTAAGGAAAAAGAGAAATGGGAACCACAGGGCCAGCTGATGATGGCCCAGTGTGTGGAATGCTGTACGTACCCGATATTCTCCAAGGGCAAAGTGGCACGATGCTAACTGGATTAGTGCTCTCTGATTTTCTAAAGATCCTTGTCCTGTAATTTGCTGGGGAGAATGAGAGCCCTGAAGAGCTGCCAAGTGATGTAGGCTGCTAATTGCTTTTTTGTACTGCCCCTTTGAAAAAGAATATTAAAAAATACACTGTTAGGGTCTTTTCTATACAATAGATAGAGAGATAGAAAAAAAATTCTTACAGGATGCTTTCAAAACAGAGTGTGTCCAAGTAAGAAGCCTTCAAAATTTTAATCTAGACTAATACTCTCCAGTAATGGGCTGTGTACAAGACTGTGGGTCAATCACTTGCAAGGCAGTCAGAAGACAAGCAAAATCCTGCTTTAAAAAGCCAGTTTACAAAATCATATTTGTAGCTGAATCAAGTAATTATATTCTTGAGTTAATTGTTACTTTATTTGGACTAATAAAGTTTGAAGTTTCTTGTTCAGGCACAAATACAGGCAAAAATAGAAGACCCCCAAAGGAAAAATAAAGAACAAGCTTTCTTCTGTAGATGGTATTGGAATGAGCACTGTCAGCCTAATTTTTGTGGAGAAGTATAGATGTCAACTGAGACATGTTAAAACCTTTTACTGTTTGAAAATTCTTCTCTGATTGTGTTCCAACATAATGCACTGACAGACGAATAAAATGCACTTATCTTCCATAACACTATGTATATATCCACTGGTCAAAATGCCAACATAGATCTTTTCCACATGCCAAAACTAGCTGGACTCAAACAACAGCTATTGGGACAGGAATATCCAAAGCAGGGTACCTAGCTTGTGGTGCAAACGGTATAGTTCCACCCCCAAAAGGGTCATACTTTAAGGCATAAAATCAGTAGACACTATAAGCAGTCAAACTGGCTAATCAGAATTACTGTTTAATAGAAGGAAGTAAATTGCTATTTACTAGAAGGAAGAGCAACTCAACGGTGGTGTTTTTCCTAGTTTATACCTGGTAGATGATCATGTCTGTAAGAAAGATCCTTAACCAAAGCCAGGTCTCTGTCTTCCATGACAAACAAATTCTGGTGAACTCTGTGTTAAGTGGTTAGAGAAGAAAAGTAAAAGAGAATATGAAACATTTCACAGCTTTGGGTTAAAAATCAATAATATATATAAAAAAGATGTATTTAAAAATGGAAAAAATGGCACCAAAACAGTAAGAGTATGAAATCCTTCACATATAGAATACTCTCCTCCTATACACTCATTTTTTGATTACACTTCTCTTCACAGTGTCCAACAAACCTAAAAGCAGCTAGGTGGTACTGTTTGCCTGCTTTTTCGAAGAGAAATTTTTTTCAAGATTATCACACCAGACATTATCAGAAATGGAGACACAGTAAAAACACATCTTCTTAATCATGAACTGAAGCAGCCATTAGCAGCACATCCCCACCGAGCACTATCAGCCCTACTACTGACCAACTGCTCCAAGAGAAGTAAGGGTCAAGAAGCAAAGATGCATCAAGAATGAAATGCAATGCAGGAACAAAATATTCAGAAACCCAACAACTGATAAAGCTTCTTACTGGAACTTCTATCAGAAGTACTCAGGACCCAAAGCAATTTCAAGGATTTATAATGGCAGGAATTCCATTTTAACAATAAAAAAATTATTTCTATGCAGAGCAATGAAGTCTAAATACAATTCTAAATGTAGTTACCTTACCTTTATCAAGCGATTCCAGAGAATAGAGCAGCTCCCAGCTCTCTCTTGCCAGCTTGAAACTCTCTAATACTTCAATGGAGTTTGCAAGATCAGCCTTGTTTACTGTAATGTGGCGACTCCTTGCCTTCCCTGAAGGATCTTCATCATCTGAGCTCTGCTTAGAAGTCAGTGTAAAACAAAAAGATTAACTTCTGAATTTCTACTTATTTCAGAGGACTCTAAAGCCACAAAAGTTCCACTGAACACAAGAAAACCATTATGTATAGAGGTGCCAAGGTCCTAGTTTAAGTGCCTGTAAGTGATTTTTCGCTTAGCTTGTTTTAAGGTTAGACCAATCTGGTTTGCTACCAAGAACTCAGTGGCATAGTGTGACGAGCAGTATCCCAAACAGATTTATTCTGTTAAACGTGGTGTACCACCACTGAGCTTCAGCCAGATTATTCATTGAAGTACATACCCACTTTACATTTTAGCACTCAGTTTAAGCCTACAGTGACACAATGCAAAAGAAATCCTTGTGTGTGTACTTCTACCAGCAGAGAAATGCTGTAAAATAGTGATTTTCTACCATTAAAGCAATAGGTATATTGACAGTTCCAATCATGAAAAGTCAATTACTTTGGAAGTTTACCTGTAGAACATCTGACTGCTATAGCTGCCTTTTTAAAAGCCTCTGCTGAACTCCTTCAAGTTAAAGCATTCACAGGAGTACATGTGTCTACAGCAATTTCTGCAAAACTGGTTTTATTCTTGCTGGCTTTAGAAAAAAAATCTTTAAGAATTGTGGTCATAAACAGCTAATACAGGGTAGCTCTAAAATATGTCTTTCACATCTATGTCAAAACCTCTGTTGTCTAAATTCCAGTAGCAATGCCATTCTTGTTATGAATTAAAAAGTCTAGAAAAGTTACCATTGTTTTTTCTCTCCCTTCAGCAAGTTTCCTCTTTTTGTGTATATGTTTGTTACGGTCAATGTCTGTATCACCATAGATGTTGGGTACATCCTCGAGAAGAACCAGTGGAGTTTGGTTTGGAGCATTTGCACCTGGATTTAAAGACAAATTAATTCACAAAATTCTAAACTGATCTGAAAGGTCTTATGCCCACAGCAAGCTGGTTTTTTTTCCTTCACAAGTAATGACTATAATGCTACAGAAAACAATCTGAAATTAAGTCACTTAAATTGCTTAAACTATGCTGGTAAAGTTATGGTTTCCTTAAAGCAGCCATACATTGAAGGCCACAGTGCACTTACCAGACATCACCAGACTTTGATTGAGAGCTTCAGAATACTTTTGGATCTCTTTCTTCTGGAGCAGTCACAAGACATACTCTGGCAGCAGCTGTTCTCTGATCAAGCATTATTTGCTTTTATGTAAGTACAATTCTGAATGGCACAAATGGCTCTGAAGTTATCAGCCACAAATGTGGCAAAGCACAGCAATATTCTCAAAACATTTCTCATGAGAAACCAAAGCAATATGCTGACAGGCACTGACCCCACAAAGAAGTATGTGTATTTTATGAGAAGATTTCCCCAGTAGGATCACTCAGTGTCAGCTTTGCCCCCACTGATTTCAGTAAACAGAATTAAACCTTTAGTTGACTGCCAGAGCTCATCTTCACTCCCAAAAGATAGAAAAGCCTCATTTTGAAACACAGAAAACAATTTCTACTTTCACTGGTGTCACAGAATATCCAGCGGGATCAGGTACCTGTTATTTCGGACCCCAGTGCTTAAGTTTCATTAGACATAAAATAGGAACAATACTTCTTAATCTCAAACAACATCGATACATGATCACTACTGAGACAGCTTTCCTTCCAAAAACACTTTCTCCTTCTGCACAACCAAGTTGCATATAGATGTGCAAAGCTCAGTCAAGGAGAAATATAAAGGAAAGAGGAATCCTTTAATCTGTTTTCTCTTTCTGAAATCTCTGCCAGGTAAAACAGTAGTGCAAACAAGTATTTTCAGTTTGTGAACTTCTTCTATTTGCAGAAAAGTGTAAGGCTAAGGCCTCATTCATAACTGCAAAGAACTAATTTGAGAGTTTAGTAGGACAATTCATTTAATCTCCTGCAATAAAAGAACTTCTATTAAGCTTTTCCCATCTACTCAAAAGTGATGTGTAAGGAGTTCACTACAACAGAAGTTCCTGTTAGGAGGAACAGCCAATCTGCTGTATTTAACAAATATAGGTCAATAAATACCACCACAATAACTAGGTCAGTAAATACCACCATTGAAATGTCACCTACACAAAGGCTACAACACGTTGCAATCACCTCTCCTGTACCACCATGTATTCCACTGTGTTGGAATCTAACCTGTGTCAACTGAAAATAGAGCCAAGACATAATGCAGAAGATTCGTATCTGTTTCTTATGGATGCAAAGTACCACAACTGGTATGCTGGAAGAGTTTCACCACTAGAACCTCAAGAGCTGCCTAGTTCTAACACCTGAGAAGAAAAAAATTGGGTTTTTCTTTTATTCATACTGATTTAAATTAATGCCAGCTAAGGGCTTTGCTTTCCAAAGTGTTCTCTTCCCAGCACCAGAAGTGCACTGTAGTCTTTATTCCAAAACCTCCAGTCCTAAACAAAAAGAAAATCCATTCTCACCCTTGACTGGGGCTGCAGACTTTCTCTTACAGTACTGAAAGTTACACAGCCATACAAAGAGCAGCATTGTGTTTTTCTGTCTGAGCTCTAGAATCTAAGCTTACAGAGTTTTTAATTGTTTTCTAGCAGAGAGTGTTATAAATAAACCCCCAAAAGCATCAGCCCAAATAGCAAGCCAAGCCCGCAGGCAGCATCAAAGTTATGAGAGTTGTCAATTGCCTCATTCATTCCTCAAGTCTCCAGCAAAGGAGGTAAGAATTATATAAAAGAAATGCACTGAAAAGTTTTCCCCCAAGAGGCTTCTTGCAAATCCATGCACATGACCAAGAGAGTCACAGACCTAATCCTCACAGATTAAGGAGGAGACAGTGTTTTTCTCGACGACCATGCTTCCAAAACATGTAGGATTCTACATTTCTACAGTAAAGCCTCCAGGGAGAAGGAGGAAAAATTCTAATGATAGAAAAGATATGAAAGGCAGTGAATACCACTGGACTTCAATGCTAAAACAGAAATGAGTAAAAGATGTCTTGAAAATACTTTCCTGATATCAGAAAATGACAGAGGGTACCAGAAAAGCTGCACCAAAGGAACTGCACTCTGTGACCTCAGTATACATTTTTTTTCTGGTGGTTCAGTCAGAAAACGTAAGCTTTGAAATACTCAACTGTACAACTTAGAAAGGAACATTTTCACTAGTTCTTTATTTCCTTTCTTCTTTAAATTGGAATCAAGCAGCTAAAACTACATGCACACCTGAAGTAACCCCCTGCCCCACCATAACTCTTCTTTCCTCTGGACAGAACAAAAGATTTGACTCATTAGTCAGTTAGTTCCTGTATTGTTTAAAGTGCTTCTATGTTCTTTGCATACCAGTTGCCATGTCATTTGTCCCGTGAGCTTAGCTATCCACTGACATTGTTCAACTGATCACCCAACACTCTGTACAGTTGTTTAAAACCCATCATTTGTATTGATTACTTCTTTACTCAAATGATCATTTGCTGCATGCAGAAAAATGTGATGAAACTTATGATCACAACACACAGAATTAAAATTATAATTTTAACATGAATCAATAATTGTAGTGTTAATAAGTACTAATTATCTATGGTGACAGTTGTTATTGTTGCAAGGAATTTCCTATCACATTATTAAGAGTTGAAAATTCCTCTCTGTGATGCTGTTTATTTCAGTAAGTTCTAAACAAAATGGAGCTTAAAAAACTTTCCTCAGCTTCTGAGCCACCCCTGAAAAGTCCAATCAATCCCAAATGAAGCAATCCAAGGTGCTCCAAGCAATCTGGTATGTTCCGAATGCAGATGTGAGCAGGTAGGAAAATGCACAGGTAACACACATATGCCAAACATTCAATTTACAAATTATTTACAAATTAGGAGTAATGCACAAAACACTCCTCAAAGATTATCCTTAAACTATATAAAGGAAGCCAAGTTGGAAGCTTGTGAATGTCAGGAAATCTTTTCCTATTCAGCTTTTATTTGCTTAATTACAAATTTATTGTGTTTTCCCAATGCAAAAATACCTTCACTCATTTTCTTTTGACTGAAGGAACGTAGGAAAATGTCAGCTTCAAAGAAACAGAATCAGAGGAGAAAATGAAACAAACATGATGCTCATGGAAGAGCAGGAATCAACCCTAGGGATGTTTCTCATAACATGTGGTCTGTTACTTTTCCCTTTGCTAGACACTCAACTGCTGCTGGCCAAGGTTGAAACCACAAAACTAAGCTAGATTGACCTCTGGTCTGATCCACCACACATTTGTTATGAGCTACTGTTGGTACGATTAATGGATTCAGAGAATTGCAACAAGTTATAACAACATCTAAACGTTACTTTGTAAGATAACAATTTCAAAAGACTAATAGAACATATCTTTAAGACATTAGCAATCAAATAACCGTGGGCTCATTACAGAACTTGAAACATTAGAAACTAACCTTGAAAGAGTGATGGCTGGATATTGCTGACATACTGAAAAGCATTTTTAAAGAAGACCAACATCGTGGAATACACTACTTGATTCTTATATTTAATGTGGGCTTCACTATCAAAGTTACTGATGTATCTGCAGAGATCCTTCATTCGATGCAAAATATCTCCGTAACTCCTGAGAGGAAGAAAGACAACAAGAATTCAGGATGTTACACAGACTCTGCAACTAAAGACAAGAATGCATAGTGAATATGAAAATCTCAAAGTTTCTGCTGAGGATATCCCCCAGCATCAAGTCAGTGGACGCTGGGAATACACGCTAGTGAAATTTCATGGAACATTTACCATGTTTCTCTTTACTGAGGCACATAGGGGAGGATACCCCACAGCACTACAGTGCTTATGCATTAGTTTCATCATCAAAAGTTGATTTTAGAGACTAATTTGAAAGTGCTCTCTAGAGCCACGTTCTTGCTTTACATTGTACAGTCTTGAAAGAAAACCTGCTGTGAACTTATACAAAATGTTCTTGTGTTAAAATTGGTCTTCAATGAGAATTGTTCTTATTAAGAATTAAAAAGCCAAATTCTCCATGAGGGGAAATACCCAGCAAAGCAGAACTTTCTTACCGCCTTCCCTTATCCATTTGCCACTCACACCTCATTCCCACCACAGACAATATTTTAAATAGCCTCTCCCAAGGATCTGTAATCTGGGATGATTTCTCTGTGAGACCATCTATTACATATTTCTGAGAGCTGCGCTTGCTTGGAGACATAATATCAGAGGAATCTTGTGAACCTAGAAAAACCAGTACATTTTTCTCTTCATAAAGAAATCAAACAAACTGATTCATTTTCAAGAAGACATGTAAAAATTATGTTGGAGCTTTCAGGGTAATGATTCTTTGTAAGGAAGGCTAACAGGGAGCAGCAGGCATTTCTGCCTCTTTGTACAGGAGAGCTGACAGGCTGGATAAGGACATCTCGGACATTTTGTCCCACCTTTCATATGCTGAAGCATCATGACTAAGTAGCTGAAGCACCATGAGGTATTTTGGAATCAAAGAACTAAGAAACACTAAATACTGCTATTAATCCTTGTCTATGGGATACATTACATAAAAACAATGCATCTTTTATGTATGGACATCACTTCAGTGATACTAAGACACATTCTAAGACAGCTTAATCTTGTAAAAATATTCTTACCTTGATACTGACTTTCTGTCTGTGTAGATCTAGTTACGTAATTAATATAAAATTCCGCTGCTTTATTCAGGTATTTATATAACAAGCTGGCAGGAAGTCGTACATCAGGGTTGTTAATTATCAGAGGAAGAACATCACAAACTAAAATAGAAAACAAACAAAAAAATCCTTTAGGTTTGTGGGGGTTTTTGTTCTATTTCTCCTAGGTAAGGTTTCTCAATCAGCAATGGAAGCCTTCATCTCTGGCTGACCATACACCACAAAGAACCTCACATGAATAGCTCTAGGACCAATTTGTACCCGTATGGTCAGCCTGGACTAACATGGCCTAAGCCTCTTCTGACTAAAGCAGTTTTCTAATCAAAGTACCATGAAAGAAGTTTACTGACCTCAGAACCTCGCCATACTAAAAAGTTGCATAGTTAAACAAGAAAATTAGTATTTTCTTACCAAATAATTTTCTAAAACAATTCACTGGAGATTCTTGGTCTTCAATACTTTCAGCGTCTAATAATGTTTCTCCAAGGCCTACCTGTGTGAGCAGAGGTGAAAATCAAACAGTGGACCAGTGGTTTTAGAAACATTTTGAACTGCAATTCAATGGGGCTGAACAGTAATTCAGTAGTAATTCTCTCTACGGCAACAGCATGCGCAAGTCTCCAAATGTGCAGTTAAACTATCCACAGTTAATAGCAGGTGAAAAGCAATGCCAGAAGACAGCAAAACAAGACCAAGAGAAAAACTGTGCATGAAACTGTGTCAGTAAAGACATGGACAGACACGTGAAAGCAATATATGACTGATATTCTTCCATTTACAAAACAAAGGATTGTTTTATTTGCTTCCATTTATGTTCTGCCCAAGCCTTTCCTGGTGTAAGCCCAAGATACAGCAGTCTGAACTATTAGCCACAATTAAACACAAATAAAAATACCCATCCTCTCACTAGGCAAAGGAAAATACATTTCAGCAGAATCCCAAAAAATAGAGTGCCAATATTCTGAACAGTTACTATGAGCTTCTCTTCTCTTACCCCATGTTGCACCACGGTCTCTGGGAAACGCCGCAGAAGCAGAAGGAGCATTTCTGCCCTTTCTAGTGTGTTAAAGCACTGCTCTGTCGCCTTCAGGAGCATTTCACACTGGACCCGACCAGGAAGGGTCTCAAATAATCCTTAAAAAAAAATACATTAACATTTAACTTCTTGTGTCTGAATTGTAAAGATGACTGACAAAGCATAAAAGACCATCAACATCACCTTGCTATGCTGAAAAAAAGGGATTTCCTCATGCTTTTTCTGCTTTTAATACACATACCTGACAAAAAAATGCCCGTTTCTTTCAGAGAAGACCAAATAAATATCTATCTGTAATAGTGTTTATTTGGGTGCAAGGAACTCGAATTGAGAAGAAAGACTGCTAGTAAGTGGAATACTCAAAATCCTAATACTTAAGTATTTGGCATTTCAAGATGCTTTTTTGAAACTGTTCATTTAGTTTTTTACTTACATTCTAATTCTACAATTAATACTTTAATTATTAAAATGTAGGGCTTTTTCAATTTAAACATCCAGTGAGATACTAAAAATACATTCATATATTCTCCCTGTATGTTTTTGTATTTTCTCTGAAAAACAAACACACCCCATGAAAAATCAAATGTTTTCTTTACTGGAATATCCTTAGAGCTTCTGACGCACGTATTCAAACAGCAGATTATAGTCTGTCAGGTGTAAATCCTGCTTTCAAAACTGGCTGTGTTTGCCAGCAGTGAATGCCATGTCCTTCTGGACACCATTAATTTTATATCCCTCACTACATAAATAAGAATTCATCTCATTTTTATGATCATTCACTGTTCTGTGCAACCTGTGGGACGATGATTTTTAAGTCCCATTCCCTATCCAATTGCTCTTCTATGTGCTTCTTGTTCTGGCAGAGTAAGTCTACCCACATCAGAGACAAAGGAACGGGAATCAGCTTGTCATGTCCCTTTGCTTTTCCGAAGCCTAACACACCAAATGAAGTCTCTAAGGCTGAATTGAGGAAAAGAAACCAAACTCTGCAGTCCACAGGCAAAGTTAGAAAACCTGACATTTACTTGCCAACAAGATAAATAATCAGAGGGCTTATCTTTAGATTCCTCCAGGATAGAATCCTTACCTCTTAAAAATTGTGTCTGCTTGTCCTGGGAGTCATTCCTTAATGCTGATGTAATAACGCTGATCTCCCTCCATACAGCAGGTTGGTCTGGAAAATTCACAAACCTGTAATAAAGTTTAAGGCAAGGAATGCACAGTGATCTCATAAAAAGACAAAACTTTCCCATAAAAGTATGCGTTTGGGCAAAACAGAAAATAAAACCTTCCAATTTACTGTTTATTTTTAATTAATTAGACCTTTTGTGCTTAATTTACCCACATGGATTTTCAAGAAAACTCAGTTTATGCTTTTGGTAATCCCAATATTTATTTGTCCAGAGAAGGACAATGCAGCTGGTGAAGGGTCTGGAGCACAAGTCCTATGAGGACCAGCTGAGGGAGCTGGGGGTGTTTAGGCTGGAGAAAAGGAGGCTCAGGAGTGACCTTATCACTCTCTACAAGTGCCTGAAAGGAGGGTGTAGCCACACGGGGGTTGGTCTCTTCTCCAAGGTAACAAGCGACAGGACAAGAGGACACAGTCTTAGGATGCACCAGGGGACGTTTAGGTTGGACACTAGGAGGAATTACTTCACAGAAAGGGTAATTAGACATTGGAGTGGGCTGCCCAGGGAGCTGGTGGAGTCACCATCCCTGGAGGTGTGTAAGGAAAGACTGGACATGGCACTTGGTGCCATGGCCTGGTTGACAAGGTAGTGTTTAGTCATAGGCTGGACTCAATCATCTCAGAGGTCTTTCCCAAACTGATTCTGTGAAAGGAGCACCTGGGATAAAGGTAGAGTCCCAGCTCTGATTACTTACATGTCGTAGAGCAGCCTGCCTGCAGACGCTGTCCTTTCAGCATTCCTCTCAATAGTGTACATCTCATACTGCAGGATGCAAGAACAGAACATCAGCTTTCCTGAATAAATTTATCAATCACGTTAGTCCTTCCACTATAGTAAAACTGCCCTCAATTTGCCACAGCAGCCTGCATAACAGAAAATTAAAGGACTGCAACATTTGCTGGAGAAATTAGAAGGTGCATTTAGACAACCTAATCACACATTAATTTAGGCATAAAATTATTCATGATAATATACTTAGCATTAACATTATTAACACAATTCCATACGATAATATACTTAATATTAACATTGTTAACACAATTCCATATGATAATATACTTAATATTAACATTATTAACACTAACAACCTTCTAGTATCTGAAGGAGGCCGACAGAGAAGTCAGAGAGGGACTCTTAATCAGAAAGCGATAGGACAAGTAGTAATGGGTACAAACCGAAAGAGGGGAACTTTAGAGTACATATCATGAAGCATTTCTCTAGTGTGAGAGTGGTGAGACAGGGGGACAGGTTGCCTGGAGAAGCAGTGGATGCTCCATCTCTGGAAGTGTTCAAGGCCAGGTTGGATGGAGCTTGAAGCAACCTAGTCTAGTGGGAGGTGGCCCTACCCATGGCAGAGGGGTTGGACTAGATGATCTTTAAGGCCCCTTCCAACCCCTAACATTCCATGGTTCTGTGAACATGCTAGCTTAACTCTTCACAAACAGAAAACTTGGAATTCAAAGAGTTCTTTGACCCAGTCAAATGCAATGCAAAGCCCCCAGGCTGCGACAAAAGCCATAATCAGGGGAGGTACTTTAAATAATAGTAGTAGCAGCAAAGGGTTTTGTTTTGGTTTTTAAGCGCGAAGGCACCGCGGCACCCGCGGCCCCGCCCCCCTGCCCCCATTGGCCGAGCCGCCCGTCAATCAGGCAGGGCCGCAGCGACACCGCTCGGGGGAGGGCGCGGGGCCCCGGTACCGAGCGTGTGCGACAGCAGCGGCGCTCACTTGTATGTTGAAGTCGGCGGGGTAGAGGCTCCGCGCCGTGATGAGCCAGGCCTTGGCCGCCCACAGGTCCCCGGGCACCAGCTCCCGGGCCCGCTTCACCAGGAACTCACAGTCCCCCTGCGCCGACATCTTGCANGGCGGCGCGCATGCGCCGCGGCGCGCCCCGAGCCGCGCCTGCCCGCACTTCCGCCCCGCCGTGGCGCTCACTCGGCGCCATCTCGGAAGCGGGCAGGGGAGCGCCCGTGCGCTGGGCCGGGCCGCGTTAAATCACTGATGTGAGCGGCGGTGGGGCACTGCCTCGCTAAAGCTGGTGTTGCTGCAAGTCGAAGCGCGCTCTAAAAGTCCAAGGCACGCCTGCCCGGGCTAGTGCTTCTCAAAAGTTCTCACAGTCCACTGCCAAGGTCACCACTGGCAAATGCCAAGGAAAAGCAGGACCTTTCACCACAGATGCGCGCCTACCTTTCAGCAGTTCGGAACTGAGTCTTGCTTCTTACCATTAGTTTTTAGTGTTAGGACGCTTGCGAACATGACCCTTTATGTTACTTAGCAGGAATTCTCTGTTTCTTTCCTTGTCACTTTCTTGTTTGCTCCTTTCAAGTAGGCTCCTCCCTTCTGATACTGCAACCGACCTTACAGAATTTGCATCTGGGGACTTCCACTGATCAAATCCATAAATCTACGCATCTAAGAGTTAGTGCAATAATCCCTTCAGCAAACAGTTCTAATAGACTTGTAACCTCTGTTACAGATAAAAGGCAAGGTCCTTGTTTTCCTGCTGAGGTGACTGTGGCCATTCAGACAGGTGACAAAGCCACAGCAGAAAGTCAGTCCCTCACAGAACAGGTGCCTCCTCTTCTCCTCCTGCTCTTGCTATCAAACTACAAACTGCTGTAGGACAGCACAGGTCTTTAAAAATGGCTTCGCAGCCCTGCAATCCCCTGCAAGTGTGGCAATGTTAATCACTGGCCGGTGTGTAGGTCTGCCCAGAGCTCTTCCCTGTGCACCTGTGCAGATGTATACAGCCAAATCTGACTGAATAATAATAATAATTTAATAGTTTTGCATTGTGGGGCTGAATATGGTAGTAAACTTGTGTATTCTGTGTCTTTGGAAACTGTCCAGCAAGAGCTGATAAGCTGGTTGGGGTTCCCCATATGCTGCTTGTGACGCCAGAATCAGGATGCTGCAGGAGTGAAATGGATGGCAGGGGATTACCAAAAGTTACTTCTGAAAATTAGGGGATGTGTGAGGAGTCCCCTGAAAAGCTGCTGGTGCAGAAACACCCCTAAGACATTAGCTAGACAGAGAGATTGCAGTTTTTGAACCAGTTTTTCACAAGGTATCCTGAAAGCAAGATATTGCTGTATTTAATCCACTAGGCAAAGGGGAATACTTTCAGTAAATTAGAAACACCCTTTTGCCTTTTTTTTTTTTTCTTGTGTGTGAGCCTGTGTGTTGTCTGGACATTGGAATTTTTTTTTAAAGCTGTAAATAATCTGGGGGTTTTTTTCAAATTAAGTACTGCTGCCTCTTGTGAAGATTTGTTGAATCTTTGCTTCTGCATTCCTAATACTCCATGTGTTTGCCAGTCCACTCAGCCTTTCCAGGCAAGGAGGCGTTGAGAGTCCAGTTTTGCATGATACAAATAGCATAACTTGACAGAAGAGAAGAAGTCTGAAGGGGACATAGACAAAGGTAGTTGAGGCTTGAAAGAGTTTAGACCTAAGAAAGGACTTATATTAAGGCTGCCCAACCCCTGGACTTAGGAGGTAAAACTGTTTGTTCTGTGATCCTCTCATAGATACAAGACAGGCATCAGGATCAGACTTGCAGGGGATTGGGGCAAGTGATGCCAGTGAGCAAACAGGAAACACCACCGATGTTTCATTTGTGGATGGGAGAAGAGGAGCACTGTATTTTTTCAGAATATGGGAACTGCATATATATGTCTGCAACAGGTGACACAGGACTAGTATTTGAAGGTGCTTGGAACATAAACTACAGTTTTTAGCCAGGCCGACTGTTAGGAGCCGTTGCTGTACTGAACTTGAACTGCTGATGTCCCAATGGCACTGTGCATGCTCACCTCCCATTCCAGGAGCCAAGCATGTAGGTGGTGGTGGGGTTGGGCTATGCCTGTCAGGGTCTGAAGCTTCCTCTCCACTTAAAGTGGCATTCCTGAGTTCTTGCCCAGATTGTTCTGTTTTGATTTCTACAGTGCAGGACATGCTGAATCCCAACATTTTGGCCAGACAATTGGAAGTGCACACAGCCTCCTTCCTGCAGGAATGCAGGACTCAGCCGAAACGCCTACATGAGCCTTGTTTTTCAGGAAGAGGCTTTGTGACCTTCTATAGCAGGAAAGAGGCAGCATTGACCTCAAGGCAATTGAGTCATCCTACCTTGTGAAGGATGATTTTTCCCTGGGAAGATAGTCCCATTTCTTGAGGAAGGCATGTGCATAACAGGGATAATGCTTGGATTCAGGCAGTGTAGCTGATGCAGCACAGGGACAGATAACAGGTGTGCAAAGGCCGTATAATAGACGTTGGTGGTAGCGCTTCAAATTCCTCCTGCACCACAAAAGCGAGGCTCCACAAGCCAAGAGAGTGTTTGAAAGGTGTTAGGTTGGCACTTGGCAGCAGCAAAGGGCTTTGAATGTCATTCTCCACCTTCTACATTTCTGGATCAGTATAATCCCAGCAGATAGCATCCGATCTGTGTTGGCTTTCCTGGCTTGGTGCCATAGGCTGCTGTCACTTACACAGGACTGGTGTATTAACAACAAGCCCTAAGGGCGCATAGGTTGGGTTTTAGGTATGGGATAAAGCGGTCTATGATGCGGCAATGCAAAGGTTGGGATAACTGCTGTGCTAAATGGTGTGGGCTTGAATTGATAGCCACTCCTTAGGCCTGGGGAGCAGGAGTTGATGTCTGGCATGGGTAACAAGGAAGCTAAAGCTTTGCATAATGCTGAAAAGATTTGAAAAGGATCATCGTCTTAACATCTTCTGAGTGAGGCCCTGGGGAAGACAGTCTGTGTTGAGCTAGCAGTGTGGTGGAGTCTGCACAAAAACTAGGGATCATGCAAAAGGTTTTGTTATTTTGTAGATTTTTTAAAATCAATTCTTTGTCCTTTGCTTCGTGCATAGGAATTTCTACAGCTGACCTGAGTTGTCTGGGCTTTCAGTCGCTGAGAATTATCAGTGTCTTCTTTGTCCCTTGCAGCTGAAGGACTCTAAATTGAGATTGGATGACTGGGTGATAGATAAGAAGGGAAGAGCAAAAGGAGATTGGGAACCCAAGAGTGGAACAGCAAGGGATGTGTGAGAACCGATACAGCCCTCTCCATAAAGTGATACCTGTTAATGACCTCATAGATGGCAATATCGTTACAAATTCTTATGTTTTATGTTTCAGCAGATCTGGTAGCTTCTCCCAAAATGACAGAATGGAGATCTTTGACTCTTAAACTGCAGTTGACAGTTGAATCCAAATTATAGCTTCAAAACACTGAAGTTGGCCACAGTCCACTTAATTTCTGTAATAGCCTAAGGCAGCTTTTAATAATTGACCTCATTTTCACAGAATCAAAATAGTTTAGATTGAAAGGGACATCAGGACATCATCTGGTCCAGCCACCTGCTCAACATGCAAATAAATTTACTTTTATGATACTAAGATAAACAGAAAATCTATTTCAAGAAAAGAGCAAATACTACCAGTTTCCTTCAGCCTGCAGTTTGACAGGGATGAGTGGTGGGGAGTCTGGATTTATACAGGGAAACATTAGGTAATCTTATGAGCAGGTATTATTATTATGAGATGTGTTAAAATACCTGCCTTGCTTCTAGGTCTGGGAAACTGAACCAGATTGTAATCATCTTCCACACAGCACAGACAGAATTATTAATCACTCTACTCTCATATGGCCAAAGCTACGCCCATATGACTCCAGTGACACTACAGCTGGGGCTTTGGACACAGTGAGTTGTCTGGTGTTGTGAGAACACAATAAAGCAGCACACTGCTTGGTGCACAAATAGGACCTTGCATTAAATTTACAGGGTTAAAAGCTTAGAAAATGCTATATTTCACTTCTAAGTTGAAGGTATTTTTTGCAGAAACTTAGTCTGTCATTTATGGAAACACTTTTCAGGAGAGAAATTCATTTTCACCTGGAAGGATTTCAAGAGAAGTTGTTAAAGAAGTAATTTTTCCATATAGAAGTTCGCTAAATAGAGAAAGAACACAAATAGAGAGAATTTAACTCCTGCATATACTTCCTTTCCTTCTGCTGCCTTCCCACATATTCAGGCTCATAAGGTCCCTGTGGCAACTCTGAAAGATGTATAAATAGAAGAGAAATTCTAAATTAACCAGCTGCATATGTTTGTCCCCGCTTTTAATTCTGCAGTCACGTTGAAAAGTGCATTCCATGGTTTGTATTTCTGACCTGAGTTTCCTGTCCCTTACCAGTGCCATTCTTCCTTGCAAGTTCTTTCTGCACACGTTTCAGGCATTCATCACTTTGTCATTTGGAGTGGCACTCATCTCTAAAAATGTTGCTGTCTGCAACCTCTTTTTGGGAAAGCCATCGTGAGTTCCCTTTGTAGGCAGTGAAGCCCAGAAGGCAGTTCAGCAGACCAGAAGCAGGTTGGAGTCAGTTGAACTGTGCTCTGAATGCCTTTGCTTAGGTCTCCATGGCTTGTAAAAGGGATGCTGGGAGGTGTCCTCACCTGCAGAGATCCGTGTGGCAGTTTCCTGTATGTGGTGATGAATGTGGCTTTACAAATGTTTAACCAGGTTGCTCGGTGTCCTTACTCCGTTCACTGTATGTGCACGGGTTCAGCCTCTAAAGATGTCTTCAGTGACGGAGCCGTCATTCCCAGGAGGGACAGTTCACTCATCCCATGTAGCTGCAGTCTCTAGTGGCTCTCTGAGCTCTCTGCACTACACACTAGGCAGCAGCATGTGACTACTGATTTCCTTTAATCAGAGAGCACTGCTGGGGCTACAGCGTCCCAATGGAATTGCATTAGAGGTTTCCTCTCTAAGTACTGTGCCTTTCAGGATTGCCTTCCAGCAGCACGCTGAACGGTCTAAGTGGGGAAGGGACTTTTAGCAAGCAGTCAGTCATCAATAGCATCCTGCTCTTAAGCCGAGGTAATGATGGCTAGTTTGACTGTGTCTGCATTTTCCCCAAGTGCGTGCAGGTCTGCTCCCTGAATACTGGTATGTATATGTGTGCGATTGCCCTCATCATGTGCAGCCAAGCCAGGAGAACAGCATGTTTATAGAAACTGTCCTTAAGAGCGATTGCCTCTTGAAGGAGCAGAGCCCAAATAAGAGGAGTGGGACTGTCTCCAGCCAGCCCTGGGAGACGATGCTGAGAGCATATTGAAAAGCTGTCTTCAGCAAAAGCTTGCCAGTTTAACAACTCTGTTCACTGTTCCTATTGCACAGTGAGCTCTTTGACGCAACAGAAAGAGCTTCCTTTTTTTTTTTTTTTTGCTTCCTCTTAAATCCGCCTGGCCAATTTAAAGCTTGTGGATATTTCTTCCCCCTCGGGGAAAGCTTATGTGAGGATTTTCTCTTTTAACAGTTCATTCCATGAAACCATTTTTTTTCTTTGTTTGCTGTTAGAAAATGTTGGAGCTGAACATAAGGCTTTCATTGCAGGTCAGTGACTGAACTCTTGACCAAAGCATTTAACATTTGAATGTTGCTTTAGCAAGCACTGTAGTTTGGGAGGAAAAAGCAAGTTAATAAGATTGTATCGTGTGAGCCCATGTGTGCCTACTACTGGAATAGGAGTCTTTTTAGGTCTCCAGTGTCCGAGTTCTGTGTCGATGAATTTACAATCTTCCTTTTGTAGACAAATGTACCACATTAATATTTTAGTGAGAATTGAGGTGATATCACAGTTAAGTCTATATTATCTAATTCCTGAATGTCTCTACTCCCTTAAAATGCAATAAATCATACTGTGAATTTCAAATATAAAGTTCTTGTCCTTTTATTTTGCAAGGAATGTCTTTTTGAGTTTTAATTTTTTATTTCTTTTTTACTTCTTTTCTGCACACTTTACTGGGAAGCATGTTATTCCTGGGCACATGCTCTCTGCAGGGAAGATAGTTATTTGCTATTTTGTACTTTTTCTTAGATTGCTATCAAGGGAACTAAGAATGGATGTAGGCATATGGTTAATGTCTCTCTTCTAGCTGTATTTGAGATAAGGTAATTTTTATCCTTATCTCTGAAATTAGAGCTTGAAGTAGATGCAAAGTATTTATTTTCTTTATAGTTATTAAGATTGTCCTGTTGCTATTTGTTTTTCTTATTGATAAAATGTGTTTATACTTTTCACAAAGCTGTTCCTTGTCTATGTGACACTTAAAATCCTGTATTTTTATTTCAACAATATCTTACTACGTATCTGCATGTTCCTATTAGCTTGTGTACTCTAGATCAATGAAAGACCATTTTTGTAATTGCCTTGGTTTTGTCCTCTATGCTTATCCCATTGTGTGGGAGTGAGTGGATTTCTTGCCTTGGGTGGGCAGTTCTTAAGCAAACTTCATAAAACTGAGTTTCAAATTGTTTCCACTGTAAATCACTTTGCTTGTAAGAGGATGACTTTTATGGTAATGTTTAACTTGAGTAGAATTGTTTTCAAACATATACAATGTATTTTTTGTGTATTCTTTTTTAAGAGCAGTCCAAATAAAATAGTTATTAATATCAAGCTGTTTACTTCCTTGTCTACTTAATGTTGCCTCTTACAGGAAGTATATGGCTTTAAAAGGTTGAATCATTATTTATGAGAATCAGAATAGCTGAAAGGTGTCACTGCAACATTGCCCAATGCAACTGCATTTAAAATGGATTTGTGTGGGAAACCGCTGTTGGTGGGTTATGCTTAGTGCATGGAGAATTAGAAAATACTACTTCTTGTTCATATTTCTTTTCAACCAGTTTAAGAGATTGCCATTCAAGGGGTGTTAATTTTTCTTTTCTGTATCAAGGTTTTACAATTCAAGATTTTTGCTCACTCTTTCTATAGTTTTCTCATTATTTCAATCAATCCATCTGAATATTTGGGGCATCTCTGTCAGGGGAGTCTGCATGTTTTAAGGCAGACATGCTGTACTGCATGTCCAGAAACACTTTTGATTTAGGAAAATGTTTTAAATTTACCTTGTTTGTCTCCTCACATCTCTGAAGCTGTTTGCTGTTTGAATTCCACCTGGTGTTAGCTCCATTCAGAAGTGTCCTTTAACAGTTTGTCGAGAAGGTTTTCACTTGGGATGGGGTAAGAAATTATAGAGGGTAGAGTTACAAAGTTACAGTAAACTATTTTTAATTTTATAGAACAAAAATATTTACTACTATAAGCATTTACAATACTCAAATGAATAAATTAATTCTACGGTGTTTTAAAACCCATTGAGGCTTAACTTTCTTTAATCAACATTACATTAAATCTTATTGTTTTCTGTCATCTTATTTTTTGGAGTTATAAATCCATATCCTGTCACAGTGCAAATACACACTTTATGTCTGCAACCTGTTTTCTACTGTCAAAAAAAAAATCTCCCTTATTCCCTATTGTTAAAGTTATCTCAAGTTGTATGTTCCTTAAAAAACTTAAAATTAAGCAGTATAATAAACTAATGCAGTCTTTATATAACATGTTTTCTGAACATTTTTCTGAAAAAATTAGATATTATCTCTGATCCACCATCACTAGCAGAGAGTGTATTGGGCTGCCCTCCTTCCCTTCTGATCTCTGGTTTTGAGGTAGCCAGTCCTGCTTTTCAAAGACAATCATATCAGAATCCCACTATGATGTGTTGACATTTCTGTGGACATTACTTTGCCAGAAAACACGGATGGGGAAGGAGGATAAGTGATGTGGGTGTCTTGGTGTGTTCTTTGGGATCTTTGGAGTTGATGCAGTATCTTGCTGGATTCCATCCTTCTTGCTTCCTAACAGTTAGAAGGAAGATGTTTGTTTTTCCTGATGTTCGTGGCATCAGCTTTCTACCTAGTCAGTGTAGCAGAGCTCATGGCTTGCTATATTTTTCCTTGCATGCCCTGAACTGGGTTCCTGTTACCTGGTTACCTGGGTGCTTGATTTATTACCCCTGTGTCTTGCCATGGCCTTAGTGAGGAAAGGCTAGTTAGTCTAAACCATGCACGAGTCAAGACAGGTTAAGAGGAAATGTGCTATGAACTTTCGTTTGTAACAGTTAAAATCAGCAATATACTTAGAAACACCTATGAAAGATATAGACAAAAAACATAAGGCAAAAATGCTGAATCTGTTTATACCTGGCTTCTGTTTTCTTTTACCCTGTCCTACTGACTTGATCCTCTTCTGACAAAATTTTCTTGTTTGCATGTAGCTTACCTTTCAGGTCACATCTACTGGAAAAAGCCTTCTCACAAGCCTCCATCAGTTAGTTACCCTCTGGTGAGAGAAAGCTCTGTCACACCACATCTTTGGCCACACCAGCATATCTCAGGTCATTTTCTGATTCTTGAAGAAACTAATTTTTCATTCAGTTGCACTAGAAAAGTTTTCAGACAGTGCAGTGCTAATCTTTCATCCCCAACCCATTTCATTTCTGTCTGTCCAGATAAGATGTCATCATTGTTCTTAATGATTTCCTTGTTAGAGACTGAGAGATACCTTTATTAGTGTATGTGTTACCTTCATATACTTGACTGGTTAGTCAAAACAGAAGTAAATGTCTTCACCTCCCTTTGGTACTTAGTTTTCAGAAAAAATGTCTTCATTGTGAGCTGTATTCTCTACCAATGAGTAAATTAACATATTCAATGTTATGCAGAGCTCTGGCTTTCTTCCGACACGGAGGCAGAACATTGATTGTCAGAAGATAGAGAACTGTGTAGTTTTTTGGGGTTTTTTAGGGCACAAAGGTAGCTCCTCAGTTTTAGAGTAGTTACAGTTCTGGATTCTGTTTTCAGGTTCATCATCAACAGGTTTATGTGTTTTAGGCTGAACTGTACTATGCTAACCCTGTTCCATGCCAAGCACCCTTAAAGCCAATGAGACCGTTCCTAAGAGTACATTAGCATTGACCATTTTTTAAGGATCATCTAGTTCCAACCCCCCTGCCATGGGCAGGGACACCTTCCTCTAGAGCAGATTGCATTGCCCTGATAATAGAGAAATGTAACTCAGTCACTTGGACATGGGCATCATCCTCCTAGAGAAACAGAACAATGGTAGAAACTCTACTGAAGTTAAATCCTCGGGACTTTTTTTCCTTCTTCCTCTCCATTGTGTGTCTGACAGTGGTTTGGCAATTTACTGGCGAGAAGACATGGAACAACATGCACTCCAGCAACCTTGGAACAGTGTGCAGATACCCCTGGGAATTGTTTCTACTGGAGATGGTTGAGGCAGCAAGAGGTTTCTGGCTTGCTATTTCTTAAAAGATTTTTTTTTTTTATAGCAGAGGCTATAAATAGTTGACAGTTCTTAAATGGAATAATCTCCACTTCCTTTCCAGGATAAGAAACTGGATCAAGATTTTCAAAGCCAAAAGTCTGCAGCCCAATATATCTATTAATCATCTGCTTATAATGTTGCTCAGATTTTGAGGCAATTCTCTTATTGTTCTGTTTTGTGTGTGGTGAAAAGACTCACATGGAATCTTGCCAGTGGGCCAGTGGCAGAACCAAAAGTTGGACTTAAATATCCTGCATTTAAGCTCAGAGTTTTGCCTACTAGATTATCTTTTATTGTATAGCCATTTTTAGAAATTAGAATAGCTTTTAGTTTTCTAACCAGGTGAGCCATCTGTAACTCCACCTGGTTTACTAAGTGATCATTTATTTTGAAAGTTGGCTTAATAAAAAATTACAGGCCAAAATGTTCAAACCACAGGAGTGATTGAATATCCAAAGGCCTCCCAGGCACATGCACTAAGGCAGAGATCTTCAGAGAGTTTCATGTTACCCAGACCAATATTGACGGTCACTGGTTTGTGTTGCACTCACATCTTTTGCTGGGATGAATGGTGAAAGGTGAAAGGTAGGGAGATGTTTTGTCACCTGTGCTGCCATTTCTGCTACCAAGGTAGCTACGTTTGAGAAGGCTTACAAGGCAGAACATTTCAGTCTTAAAAGTGGGATTTTAGTCCTTGTATAACTTTAAGATTTGTTTTCCCCTATGAATTGATTTCATAGAAGGTAGTTATGAAAATGGTGGCCATGATCGTAACAGAGTTAGACAGATCTACATGTGCCAGGGATCAATGGCAATCACTCCATGAACCAAGTGGCTTCCAGTTTTGAAGGAGGCATTGGGTTCATTTTTATTTTTTAGCTTTTGTAGCCAGTCACCCAACCCCTGATAGGACTGTTAGATTTCAACTTGCCCAGACAAAGAATTTGTCTATATTTAGGTTCTTTGCATTCATGTATCCTACAACTGATATTTTCATAAACATTTAGAATGACCACATAGGTACTGACTTCCTTCACAGAGGGAATCCTTGAGTTGTATTGATTTTGAAAGGAGGAGCCTTACATCAAATAGTCTCTCCCATCTGTACTTTTAATGTGGAGCCAGTATTTTAGAAAAGCACTCCTCTTCAGTTAGAATAGTCTGAAAATAGAGGTAACGGTTTTGAAATACCCTTTTTACAAGAAACTTTGTATCATTTATTTGCAAGAAGGTGGAGCCTCTTGATTTCAGGGAAGAGATTTTAAATAAACTTTGGGAAAACTTGTAAAAAGCTATTAGCAAAATGTAGAGTGGTGTGTATTGTAAATCATGTTACCTGCATGGGTTTTTTCTCACCATACTGCTATTAAGTAAAAAATATTACTGAGGGGAATATGTAACATATCATAATGTTACCTCCAATCCTAGCAAATTTAAACAGAAATATTTTAGATTAATGAACTTACTGTGAAAGTATTGGTTACTAGCTTAGAAACTGATATAGAGATTTGTTTGAGCCACAGAGAGAAAATATGTCACTGACCTTACAATTTGCAGAATAGTGTAAGGTGATTCTATGAGATAAAAGTCAGTGGTGAAGTTTTCACATGCTTAATTGAACCACGTATATGAATTTATGAATTAATAAGCTATTCCAAAAATATAGCGGCTTTCTCTGAAAATTGTTCAGGAAATGAAAAGCACTTATGTAATGTTAAAGGAATGAAAGGAAAATTTTTTTAGCATTAGGGAAAGGAAAATAAAGCTTCACTCTAAAATCCCTAGGAACTAACTACACTAAGAAACTAGATCTCTGCAAATGTAAGGCACACGCAAAACTGTTCTGAGAGCACATCTCAAAACCTTTTAAAAGTGTTGTCATGAATTGGTAGCCCTAGTTTTCAGATGGGGACAAAAATGTTTAGAATTCTATGTGCATGGATGTTTGCATTTGTCCGGTGTGGTTTAGACTTCATTTTTCTTACTTGCTATTGGATCTGCCTTTTGCCATGACAGCCAGGTAGAAGAAGCTGAAGAAGGTTGCAGTAACATACCTGGTTTGCCAGCAGTTCCAGGGAGTGGCAGGAGAGACAGAACTATATGAGACACCTGGATGTGCCTTGTACTCCAGCTGCAGGACTATGTGGGAAGCAGAGCACTTCAGTTTCACCAAAGCACCTCTTACACTGGAGTGCTGATTCTTCCTGGTTAGCACAGGTGGGCAAGTGAGCCACGTCCAAGGAAAACGCAAGCTTTTTTTAGAGATTTTACAGACGTATGTGACAGAATTTTTCCAGTAAGCTCAGGGCTGTAATTTTCTTACCTTCTTTGCAGTTCGTCTGCTTGAGTTGGTGAAAAAGGGCTCATCTGGTGGTAAAGCTTTTTGGTTTTCCTAGGGCACTTGTCCATTTCTCATACTCTGATCAGAATCTTTTGGGCTATTAACTACTACTAAGGTCAAAGCTTCAGAGCCCAAGTCAAAAAACTTGTCTGGCAACTACTTAGTAATCTTGTAAACCTATTAAACATAAAGAGCAAAAGAGACACAAAGGTGTAGATTGGAGTTATGAACTAGGATTTAAAATAAAATATCAGTTTTATCTCCTTCCTAGGAGAAAGGAGCCTGTAAAATGCATTTGAAAAGGCTTTGCATCTCTCTTGGAACCCTCTGGTATTCTACTGAAGTAATCTTCATTTGTTTTCTAACCTCTATCATTGATATCAAGGATTTTCACTTGTTTAATATCACACTTTCATGCAACTCCAGCATGCCCTTTATGTAGGTCACATATCTCTCATCCTCTTCTATATTAGTCTAGGATTTCCAATTATTTCCATATTCATGGAGCTCAGTCACTACACAGCCAATCGAAACAGGCAGGCTGCTCAATGTCTTTTCCACTCCAGGAGTAATTTAATCAGGGAGTGACTGCATTATTTTTTCAGAGAGCTGAGCTGTGCGTGCCAGGTGATCTGCAGCGGAGAACAGCATCAGTATTAAAAGGCTTAGACGTTCCATGCCATTTATGCTTCTGCAACTTGTAGTGCAGCTAACGGTACAGTCCTGATGTTTTTTCTCATATGCATGATTCAAATGTAGTCAGTTAGAGGTGGTAGAAAAGAGGATGGATGAATCAGGGGACTGTATTTATGCTGTATGAAAATGAGTTTCAAAGGTGTTGGGTCCTGTGAGACCCTTCATCGCTGCCGTGTTCGTTTTACAGAAGTGCTGGTACTCACAGAGCAGATTAAATGTATTTCTTAAGTTTCTCTCGGAAGTTCCATCCTATAGTTAAAAAATCTTAAGTGGAAGTTTGATATTGGTACATTCCCACATAAATATTTCAACTTTCATAAAACAGCAAAGGAGAGATTTGTCTGTGAGGGAAAAGTCATCAGGGAGTCCTTGCATTCATCATAATCTTCATCTGGGCTGATTAATATGCTCAGACAACCAGACAGAATGAGTAAGTCTTGGCTGTCCCAGGTACCCTAGATCCATGAGAATTTTCTTCCACTGGGAAGAGCTAAATGGATGTCCCTTGCTATCAAAGGGAGTCCAAGGGAAGGGTAAGCTCTTTTCCAGAGTCACCAAGGAAAGAGAGAAGGTGTGGGTGAGGCAGATCACAGAGTGCTGGTGTCATAAATAGCTGGGCTGTGCCAATTTCTTGCTGCTGAGGACTACTATTTGGATGAACATCAGGTAGAGGTGACAACTACATTTTTCTTTGGAGTCCTTGGGCTGGATTACAAGCTTGTGGGCACGATTTCATGCTGGAAGAATGGCACAGGTGAGGTGAGCATTGGCTGGGGAGTGCCACTACAAAACTGTCCTGAGGTCCCCTTCCAACCTGGTATTCTATGATTATATGATTGTTTAGAAAGACTTTTCTGCTGCTTTTTTTAGAAGTTGTGTTTTCACTTCTATATCATCTTTCAAAAAAATAGAAATTGAAAAAAAATCTATGGATTCAAATAATTAGAGTCCAATTGTGTCCAAGCTCCTCTCATCTGAGTATGCACCATCATTAAGGTGATTGGTGATAAAATCATCTGACTCTTAAAGAAGTCTGTCTAACTGATACTTGAACCCTTACAGTGGCATGTTAAAAGTTTTCATGTTGGTCTAGACTTCATTAGTTTCTTGTTTCTTCACTGCAACTGCCATGAGCATCTCCAATCTGGGCACATTTTCCCCCTCTTCTTTGAAGTAAATAGACTTTTCCCAATTAATATCTATGATAACGTACCCGTGGAGAGGGGAAAACCCCCACCTTCTAGAGGATTCTGATATTTCGCATTGAGATTTTTGGAAAGTGGTATGCAAGTGTCCACATGCATTTAAGTTCAGTGTCTTGTTAAGCTTCCTTGACTAAATTTGCATGAGTCAGTGAAGAAGCCACAGCAAGTGATTTCATCTTAAGTACATATCCACTTCTGTTTATTTTCATCATCTTATCTAAATGCAGAATACAGTGGGCATCATCATTATTGTCTTTGCTTCAGCTGGAAATATCAAGAAGACAGGGAAATTACTTGCACGGGATCATCTTACCTTTGAGAAGGAGACTTGGCATGCTGCTGTTCAGTCCTATAACATAATGACACATATATCTGTTATCCAGGAATTGATCAGGACTATCTTCCAGACCAGTTTCCAGACTATTTTGCCTTTGGAAAGATGGTGGAACCTGCACATGGTGACCTAGAAAGTACAGTAGTGTTTTGGAAAGGTTCTGATGTGCTGCATGCTAGTCACCTCAGTGCACTGAGAGAGCTTTTGCTCTTCCTTACAGTGTCCTTTTGTTTTCACTTCCACGGGCTTTCTTCAAGAGAGGACTTATTTCCCTAAGTGAAGGCTATACTGTAGTTTTGCCTGCTGAATGATATAACTTCTGAGCTACACACTTCCTACTAAACTTTTGGTCTTTCTCATCAAACTGATGTGTATGGTCAATAGTAGTTCAAGGCAAACATTTCAGATCTCTTAGGACTGAAACAAAGCATTGAAGTGTGTTTTTGATACGAAGTGAGTAAAGTAGGCAACTACTTTCACAACCCTTTACTGACACTTTTTATATTGCATGGGGCAATTTCCCTTCAGCTATGCCTGTTTTCTGGCTAAATCTTTATTTCTTTTCCTTGCATATTGCATAGTTTTCTTAATTTTATCTCTTCATTTTTTAATAATCTTTCATCTTGCTTGTGATCCAGACTAAAATGAAGCATTCACTTGTATTCCTCAAGATTGTTCCAAGGTAGAGGAGAAGAATTTCTAAATTGCATTGTTATTTTTCAGATCAGAAAGCAACTATGACATGAAAACTTATCAGTAGAGAAGATTTGTTGCAATTCACAGAGGAAAAAACAGTTGATATCTCTGTGTTGTGATGCCTATGTCAAAATTAAGGCCTGAGTCTGCATTTGATTGCATATAAGCTGCAGCTAGAATTGGATTTTTGCCAGTCTCCCAAGCTAAAACTGACATGGAGCTGCCTTTGTTTTCACAAGTTCCCAAAATAGCTGTTTTAAAATTAATCCAGAGGAGGCTGAGGTGATACAGGAGGTGAAACAGAAATGAAAACCCTCTGTCTGGCCCAGTGTACAATTCATCAAGCCTAGGATACCAAACTGGGCTGCAATATCACCTCTGTGATATATTGACAGTATTGTCAATACTGCATTTTTGTGTTCTCATCTATTGAATCATCCTATTTAATGCCCAGAAATGTCAATTTATACTGAAATCTGGTAGGTCCCAGTAACTGAATTTTGACTCCTGCTGAGACAAGACAGCACTTGTATGTTGTTAGTATGTTTCTGCCTTTTTGGTGCTTCATACTTTGTCTCTTCATACTTGTATCCAGAACACAGTCTCTTATGCTGAATATCTGCTTTGGTCCAGGTCTTCACCGAGTAGACAGCCTCCCTCTTAGGCTGGCCTAAATCATGATGTACTTACCACAATAATTTTCATCTTTCCTCAGGAATTTCAGTATGTGCAGTCCTGGCAGCCTGTATTTCATGTCTCTTTCCAGGGTTCATTTGACTTCTCCTATTTTTTCCTCTGTCTTGATGTTTGATTAGTTTGATACAGTTTACATAACTGTATTGTGATGCTAACTGCATTATCTCTGAGTAATCCAAGACATGCAGACTGACATTTGATGTTCAGGGGAATAGTAACTGGGGAAGAGGTCTGATTTGTCTTCACAAATATTATATTCAGATGCAACATATATTGTCATACTTTACCATTGTAATTTGTGCAAGGATAGGCTGGAAGGCTTCTGAAAGATGGAAAATAATAACCAGTTTCTATGAAGTGATGTTGGGGTGCTTGGCAAAGCAGTTCAGGTATGTGCCATGGACCTGAACTTCCATATGGTGGAAGGAAACACGGTGAGTCTGATAGAGATCAAAGAAGTAACACTGATTACCTATAATGAACTGGCAAGTTCCTCTTCAGTTCCTGGAGAGGAATCTGGGTTCAAGCTTTTTAGGGATGTTTATTGTTCTCTGTCCCAGCAGCTCAGTTAGAAGTCCAGAGTGCTGAGCTGAGGTGTGCTTTTGGTCAGAGAGCAAGCGCAAACCTGTGCCAGAAATTTCCTCAGAAAATGATTCTTCCATATGGCTTGTGGGAGATATCTAGGCTATGTTTTGACCTTATATTTCAGGCTCTGTTGCTGCTCACCATGGGAATGGGAACGTAAGTGGGGAAATCTGGTCATAAATAAGCGCTGATACCTTTGATTCAACTGCACCACAGGACAGATGACTAGGAGTGTCTGAAGTGCAGAGCTATGGGCCTGGGGGGGAGGCAGGCAGTCAAAAGTGTATGGGGAGGCAGAAGGCCAGATAGCAACACCTGCCTAGGGTCAGAGAGAAGGACTAAGCTTTCTAAGATGAAGATATGTGGTGATGTGCCTTTTCTGACACTGTTGGGTTTTTTCCTGCCCTGGTTTATTAAGTTCCAGTAAACAAATAAAATATGTTCTCTTTTTGATGTAGCTTGGCTGACTCACTACATTTCGTAACAGTCAGAAGTGCCCAGAAAGTTTGTTGTAGCTGGATTCAGGCCCATTAGACTTGCTCAGATAAATATACTTGGTGGAAAGAGGAGTGTTAAGAGCTTTCTAACCCAGTCTACCTTTGGAAAGAACAAAAGCTGAAAGTCCTCCGCTGGTATAGGCTGCGCAGGGAAAATAAGAGATTAAATTGAGTAAGGTTCCCTGTGCACTCATCACTCCTTCCTGAGAAGAGGTGTGGTTCTCGTCCAGGCCCTGTTGAGCTCTCTAAGGCTGTCCTCATGTTCTCTGCAGATACATACGTCTTGAACATGTGGGGAGTTTTGTTGTTTTGTTGGGGTTCCTTTCCCAAACACATTTCAGAATCCAGGCCAGCTGCTACAGCTGCTTCCCTTCAGCAAAACCGCTTCAAACCATGTTGAGGTTTTGTGGCTCTTTGTAGCTGCAAACTTACTCACAGCCAATTTCCTCACATTACAAGGTTATTTTAGCAACATAGTGATTCTAAGTGTTTCCACAAATGCCCTCATCTTTTGTCTCCATTTGTTTACTCTTCACTTCTTTCTTCCAAACATGTTTTTCCGTCCCTTTAGCAAAGCAAAGTGAGTCCTGTGTTCTGACAAGGGTATGTCAATGCTGATGTAGGAGACTGAAGGAACAGCACAATCTGCAATTTAACCCAGTCCTTTCTGATTCCTGGGATGAAGATTCCAGGTTTAAGCAGAGTGGTTTGTGTTTTCACAACCGTATGGCTTCTTTGCATGCATGTGGTCTGACATTAAGCATCAGCAATCAGAGCCTGCAAACAGCCTGATGCATTAGGAAATCTAGACTGTACTGCTTGTTTACTTTGAGTATAAATGTCATCTTGGCAAGTGATCTCCTGTCTTGCATACACAGAGTTTGTAAGTTGATTGCTGAGCTTAAATGGCATAGGTTGGGTAATGAATTTTAAAGTTTGTGTTTCCATTCTTTAGTGACCCTGTGCACATAACATGAAGGTGAAAAGCACCTCTGAAGTCCTTTTCAGATGTGCAATTACAGTGTATGTGCTGAGCTAATCAGGGAGATTTGACATTTTGATATTGAATAGATGAACTAAGGACTAAAAAAATTATTATTGTAATTTTCAATTAAGTCAGGGCATGGACTGGTCTAAGTAATAGCTCTGGTCAGATGGTCTACTTGCAATGTTCATTAATAGCAGTTACTACTACTGTACTGATGTTTTGGACTGACAAAATGCTTTACAAAGCATCAGTACCAATTGACATTCAGCAGATAATACTGTTCTATGCCTTGAAAAGATCATCCTTTTTTTTTAATGAAACTAAAACTTTCACAATAAATCATTATGATATTGGTAATAATTTAGTTTTTCAATTTAGGTGATACATAGATACTCTTTGCATTTTTTCTCTTCCAAGTAATTTGGGAAATAAGACAAACCCAAAGTGTCCTGATCCCCAATCACGATGGCATTCCAGAATAAAAGGGAAAAGTTAGTGAGAACATGCCAGCTTATAGGGGGAAAAATAGCAAAAGTTAACTAAATGTATCCAGCTATAAGGCTCTAAAAATAATTTTCATGTTATGTCTGCACCTTTGAAATCTACCAAGGAGGCATAAAATCAGATGTGTGAAAAGGTTTGCTTTCCATCACTACAGCTGACTTGCTTTCAGTAGGAAATTACAATCTGTAAATTCATTATCATTTGATTTCTCAGTAGTAACTGAAGTCAACTGTGTGACTTCCTCATGTTATCTGACAAATGTTAATAAACTGTAGTGTCAGTGTTCCTGCTGTTATGTTTCTTTGAATACAGAGTATTTTGTCTATGGCACAGGTAAGTGTGTCTCGGTGGTTTTCAGTTACAGTAGAACTAGAGCTACACATTACAAATGTTCCTCTTCAAGTATCGTGTCATCATTACCTTAAATCCTTGTGGAACTTCCCTTTTTTCAAAGGAAAAAAAATTCATGGACCATCCCAGTAATATCCTTTTTGTGAGATTACTATTTTTTTTGGTTACATGTTTCTGTATCTCTCTAATGAAATGCAAAGTCGAGCTCTACTTTCACAGTGCACCATCTCCTTTTAGCATCTCCTTTCAAGTAGTCTGTGCACTGTTTTAGTTGTGTGAGAAACCTCATCTAGATACCTCATTGCTACCCTGGTAAAAAAACCAGTGTGTCCTTTAGAAAGCCTTCTCAATGCTCCCAGGGATGGATGCAGTGCTTCCAGCTGAGATTGAGCAGGTGTTTATTACAGCAGGAAATGGGCATGCTGGGTCTTCAAAATCATGCACTTCTGGTGTAGAAAGTGTTTAAACTGTACAACTGGGCTGTCTTCTGCAGGTGTGGTGGAAGCATTTTCTCATAATTTTGTGATTTTTTTTTGTCAGCTTTGCAGACTGAAGTGGATCCAGCCTGAGAACTGACCCGTCTAATGAGTACAGTCTGTATTTTGCAGGGTTGTGCCAAAGTGTGGGTTTGAGCCGAGGGATGGCTGTGTTTTGGCAGTGCTTTGGAGCATGAGCAGTTGAACCTTATTTCTTTGCAGGCCATAAAATGTGCTGCTAACAAATGCTCTATTGCATGAGCCTCTAGTGCAGTGTGTACTCAGAGAAAGACTCTTAGATTGAGCTACTCTGGAAAACGAGGCTGCCTAAAAGAAAGTCTTCCCACCCATTGCAGCTAGCTGTCTTTACTTTTGCCCCCTTTGGCTGGACACCAGGGACCCATATTTAGAGGGACTTCCACATGCAGTTCAGCATCTGAGGAAGCCACTTCTCAGCTTCTCCTCTTGTCCCTCTTCAGGCTGGGAATCCTTTTCTGCCTGTGCTAATGGATATAGAAGGCTCATCCTACAACTGCACCCTGGGGGTTTTGTGTGTAGCTGTACTCCTTAAACTGCAGTTTTCTGCTCATAAAGGAGAATGGGCTTGGAGAGAGTGAATTTCACGGGGCATCTCCTCTGGAAGTCAAGAAGGAGTGTGTAGAGCCTCCACCCAGCAAATGGCGCACACATCAAAATAGTCATCCTGAGGGTGTGCCTTTCTTAAAAGAAAGAAATGCAAAATGATGCTGTTAGATCACGGCCAAGGTATTTGCCTCACATTCGCTCCTCAAATTCCTGCTAGATGCTCCTGTGTGACAGATTTGTGTGAAATTCCAGATCTGCCAACAAACGAGGAACCTCACTGTGTAGCTGCAATATGTGCACAGTATTTAGTTTTAGACTCCTGATTTTAAAGGCTAGATAAGATTACAGAGTTCTAATTTCAAGGTGTTTACCATTTTCTTACCCTTTTTCCTCTGGGCTGGAGTCATAGTTTGTATCATATTTAAAATTTTCAGACTGATTGCCAGCACTGACGTCTCATTTCAGTAGACCAGCCAAGTTGGTTCTGCCAGAGCCTCAGAAGTGGCCTGCACATCTGTTAGGGAGAAAGAAGAAGCTATGGGTCACCATCTGGTGTTTGATACCTTGCTGTCACAACAGATTCACTAAGGGCCCTACTAGACCTGACTTCCACTTCCACTTCAAGGTGTTGAACAGAAAGGAACACAATTGTTCTGCAAAGGTTTGCTGTGGGGAGATAGAAAATGGGTAGAAAAAACACCTAAAAAGTGTTCAAGGAGTGCTAGGAAACTGTGTAGCTTTCATCTGGAACAGACCCCACTGCCTGAGAGCCTGGACATTCTGAAGGGAATGCAGCAAGATCCCATGTAGAGCAGCTGGCTCTAACATCACTGGATAATGACGGCAATATTTGCCTCTGGAAGTTGGGATTAAATGGCTTTATTTCTTTAACCATCTGTTTGAAATAGGTTCTTACCATCTTTTTTCTTTTATCCACAGATTACTTTTATATCGACATGCCACATTTTGCTGTTCTAAGAGCTTCTCAAAGAATTGCTATTTTTAGACTTGTAATAATGGATGTGTGCATGACTCCTCAGCTGGCAAGCAGCTTGTTAACTCAGGCTGGTGCCTGGTTCTTACATCTTTTTATATTTCAGGTCAACTGTATGTTTTGAGGTAGAATATCTGAAATAAAGCAGAAGTAGGTGTATAAAACGAAAGGGGAGGCTGAGAACATCTAATTTTTGTCATATTCTTTCCCTTTTGTGCTGAGTGCAACTTGGGTGTGTTGGACTTGCCAGAGATACACTGAACTATTGCACTGTACAGGTTGCCTGACGTCTTGTAATCCTGTAAAAGTGACTGAAGTTAGAAATAAAATGAATAAACAGTAGGAGACTGGATTGGTCTTACAGGGGGAAAGTCAGTGTGTAAAAGCTATCAGGAGAGTTCCCACTCCCTGGCATGTTACCTCAGTTGAGCTGTAGTTTTCTGCAGTAATGAATACACTGTAATTATTTAAAGTAAGTTAGTTGGAATTGTGTGATGATGGCTCTTCAGTGAAATAACCATGTGGACCTGGTGGTCTGGGGGAGCAATTGCCCCAGCCACCCGTAGACAACTGACAGACGAGGTGGTTAAGTTAGCCTGGTAAATTCCCTGGGCTCCCAGCAGGAATGTGGGTAGACAGAGTCCAGGAGATAATTCAGGAGGTAAGTGCAGGAGCCTGACCTTAGGTAATGTAATGAATGAGATCTCTCAGCATGCATGTCTCTTACAGTAAACAAGGGAGAGTTCTGCCTAAGATTGTCTATAAGACAATAATGTTCTTTGAGCTTTCCAGTTATTTACATATAATACACTTTTCTTTGTCCTTTTTGACCGCAACTTAATAGAATCAGGTGAAGTACTAGTCAAGAAGAGTAGCTATTGGAGATGGTTGTCTTCTCTCAGAAGTAGCTAAAAGCAGTACCTAAACTGCTGCAGTAGTATGTGGCTTCTCTGACAAGGAGATGGAAAAATACCAATTTTGAAGCAATGGAAGTCAAAATCGTGGTAAAAATCCAGAGGAGTAATGAAGGAAAGTAACATTTCCCAAATAGGAGAATTGTTTCTTGTGCTTATCTACTACAAAATGCAAACTTATGTTTAGGGAATAGATTGGTCATCAAAATCACAAATTTGTGCTTAGGGAATAGATTGATCATCAAAATTGCAAACATTAAAAATATTTCTCTGCTATACAAGATCTTTTTTCACCTTCCAAAGCACTTGGTATCCTCTAAGAGATGCAATGTAAACCATTACATAGATGGCTGATGTCATCTGCTCTATCAGGCAGCTTTTCTTATCTATATTTTCCTTTAAGAACATAGGGATTTCCCTCAGCTTCTCCAGTTTCACTGAGTTTTTGCTATGCTTTCAATGCAAAGTCAATCCAAGTTTGTTGTCAAGGGTACATGCCAGAGGAGAGAATTAAACCACCAAAATCCCCCCTGCATGCACTAACTTAGTGCTTAAAAATTCTCCCTCTATGTGAGTTTTATTTAAACCAGGTATGACTTGCTTTTTATCACGGGGTCCGCATCCATATGCTGACACCATTTGCTCATATTTCGTTCTTTCCTGTAGGAACTTTCAGCTGCTGTTTTCCAACTAACATGTTCCACCAACAGTTACTTTCCTTCCTCTTTTAGACAAAAGGCTGTTAAATTCTCTTGATATTTGTCCTTAAGATGCCAGTCCTGGAAAACTGCCTGTTATTTTGGCTGCAGTTGGGAAAAGGAGATGTTTCTACATCCATAGGAGAACAATTTTTCTTTTAGGGACTAATGAACTATTGGTAGTGAAGCATTTCACTGCTGTTTCTAATAGCCTTTGCTGAACCCTTGTTCCGTGGTAATAGAACAACACAAGGAAAGAAAGTAGTGGAGATGTAAGGAGTTAAGCTGAGTTAAGCTGCTATGAGTTGTTGCTGAAAATGGTATGATTTTAATATTCTACAGAAAACTGTATTAAAAGGAGGGAAAGGAAGAAAACTGTAAAGGCACAGCAGCAATTTATTATATTTGTTTCATTGACTTATATAGCTGTGCCAGCATATATCCTAGCCAATTTTTGTTAAAATAAAAATAATGCTGTCATTTGCAGACAGGTTTCCATGTGGAGAGAAACAAAGACTCAGTAGCATGAAGCTTCATCTCATAAGGAAATTTCTTCAAGTATTCTGGTAAGCTACGAGATTACACTTTTTTCCCTATTCCTGTTTTCTGAAAAACATTGCATCTAAGGAAGGAGGATAAGCAAACTATTTTCTTTTAAAAAAATTAACTTTCCTTAAAAAAAAAATCGTGTTTGTGTCAACTTTGATACAAAGTTACATCAAACCAAGTCAGATACTTTCATGGTACAATGAGGAAAAATGTTACAGAGTAAGATCATATTGTATGCATTATTTCATAACTTCACATGAAATGTTTTTGCTTCTGATTGAAGCCTGAAATTCTTTCAAGGGATAGGCTCTTTGGAACCTTTCAGGAAATGCTGACCTGACTGCAGGGTGTACTTCTGTTTAACAAAAGGGGGAAAAAGGATAGCTTTTGCTGGCAAGGGAAACTGTCTTTACTTGTGTCGTCAATCAGCTCTGCATTAGAGAACTAGGATGCCTCTTGTGTGAACTGTTAACATTTAACGTGTTTCTAGCTGAATGACTAGGTTTTAAGAGCTATTGACAATATGCAATAACTGCAATTAAAATCTCCTTAATAAACTACAGTTTTAATCCCAGATACCAATAGAGTCAACGAGGAAACTGAAATTTCTTAAGGACCAATGAGAAATTATGTTTATAGCTGTAATTTGGTACATCAGACAGCTGTAAAATAGGATGTCAGACTGCTTGTTTGAATTGAGGTATCTTATAAAGAAATTGAAAGATAGATTCCATTTTCAATATGATTTGAGGATCAGAGATGAAAACTTAACCAAAGTAACTGTGAGCAGGTGTCTCATTAACACTTGAAAATGTGGCTTGTTTTACTTAACTAAAGGATATAGAAATGTGGTGACATTTTTCATAAAATTAAAAGAATATTTTTTCTTATAGCCATTTGACCAAAAGTAGTTTTCTGTGGACCTGTGTGCATTCTGACATCTTCAAAGATACAAAAACTGACCGGAAGTGAAAATTTGAAGCACTGTGATTTGTTAAGTTAAAACAAAGTAGGCATTCTCAGCCTATTGAAATATTTTATTTAAAATTAAATCTATATAAGGGATAAAATATCATACAATGATAAGCATCTTCATTCTGTTGAAATCAATTGATCCAAATGAAAGTTTGTAGATAGCTGTGTTTTGCAAGATAGTTCTTTAATTTTTGGTTTTCCTCAGGTTTGGAGTTTCTTTCATTCCTTTTTGGAAGAATTTCATGGCCAAGAGGATAGAAGAATGTATAATACTAAATATAAAAAGCCTTCCTTTCTTTTCATCTCTGCCTAGACCTTTTCTGCAGAGACTTTGCTGTGATTTATCTTTTCAAGTTCCCATAGTAAAGAATTGGCTAGTTTAAGGATGAAGGTGAAGTCAGTGAGATTCAAGTATTATGTGAGCCCCAAAGAAAAAAATGAAATATATATTTGGAAACTTTTTCTAGGAAGAGAATAACTGTTTTACTGAAATAACTGAAAGAGCTTGGACTTTTCAAAGAACTGCTAGGAGATTGTTTCCTGGTATATCAAGGAAATGCTGGGTCTTTGACCGAAACCACGTGTCAAAACAGTGGTGATGAGCTAAACGAGACCTTGTGGCATGTTGTTTCCTAGTGAGCACTAACCTGGAGGAGGAAGGAAATGGGGGCTGAATCAGGGGCCTAGCCTCTTCCTGTGGATCAGTACAGACCAGACTGACAGGGAAATGCAAATCAGTGGAGCTTGGGGGTTGGTACATGATCTATGAGAGCTGTTAATGCCGCATGTGTTGGTGTTCCGTGCAGAGCTTGGGTAGCTTCTCTGATACCGAACCAGGTTGCAGTTGTTTTCTGGCTTCCTGTTTATTAGGTTGTAGTCTGAAACTTGATTTTCTTCTGTAATGTAAACCACAGATGAAAAGGAATCTTGGTCAGCAAAATTAGTCCCTCTTCTGCTAATTCTTGCTCAGCCTAGATAACCTACCTAATCCTTAACACCTTGACTACCAAAATGTGTTTTCTGTTGTCCCTTTTACTCTTAATTATTTTATTTGAAACCCTGTATTGATACCACACTACCCAGAAAATTTCATTTCAAGTACAAGGAGCTCAAAATTTAGGGCTCTGCATTACTGTAAGAATATAACATTAGACTTGTGGGAACCAGATGTCTCTTCTCAGTTCCCACGTGCTGGACTCAGGAGGGAGGAAACCTCCTCTGCTGCCAACTCTGCTGGAGTTAATGAAGTTCAAGTGCACCTCTAGCTTGGTACAGAGCATTCTAGCTGTACCAGGGATTTCTGGCAAGGAGAGGAAGACACAATCTCCAGCTCAGGCTGGATTGTTCAAACACCTTAAAACTCTATTGCTACCTTACAGGGACTTTGGTAGGACAGATAACTTCAGTCACTGTTACTGTACTTTATCACCTCACAGCTTTTCTCAAAGCAGGGGGCTTTCACTGCATTCTGCACTTGTAGCTGAAGGGCTGGACTGCCAGCTAAACATAGGAGAGGTTTTATAGCCCTGACCAAAGAAGTCCTAGTTAAATACAGGACACACAAACTGCTTTCCACCCTGCAGCTCAGCCTAGCTAGGCTTTCCTGTTTCTGAACACAACTTAGTAATGCATGTTCGTGCTTTTTTATCAATGGATAAATGATGCTCTTTCTTAATTAGATAACTGCTAAACCTTCCCTGATTCATGACCTGCATCACAGGTGTGCATACACTGGGCTTCAGATTTCATTGAAAGTCTGGATGTGGTACTGTGAGATATATATCTGGCAGAATCCTAGGGGCTCCTGGCATAAAGTGACATTAGTATCTACTTTGTACAAGAGAATGTTTTAAGTAACAGCCATGAAGAGATGGTTCTAAACCAACAAGCATTCAGAGTGTCCCCACATAGGTGTAGATCCCTTCAATTTTACAGGCCTTGCTGCTGCTGATCTGAGTTACTTTCATAAAGCTGTGGTCATCTTTGTTCTTAAAAGGAATGACTGTTCATTCCTGTGGTGGCAGTCAGTTTTTTCTGCTTGTGTAAATCACCGAGGGTGCACGTGTGAACATTTCAAAGTGAAATAACAGCACTTTTTCCCAAGTCCAGAATTAAATGGAAAAGCAAAATTTATGCCATTATTTGTTTTAATCAGGAGATACTAAAGGATTTTGTGTTTTATCCTGCTTATTTACCCTGATTCTGAGATGTTTCAGAAGCTGGTATAGATTGGTGTTATATTAAAGCTGAGTTAGTCTATCTGGAAGCTCTCTACATGCAGAGAAATTGTTGAATTAGATCTTAAAATGAAGTAAATTAGAGTAGTATTATTCAGCTGTTCCCTGGCTGTAGCTTGCCCTTGTTTTGTTTTCTAATTTCCTGCAAAAAGCAACTGTTCTCAGAGTGCTGCTATATTAGATGTTGTATAGGGCTCTTGCAGCATCATGTGATTGGAGAAAAATGCTATCTTTTACACACCTAAAAAACAGAGATAGTACTCACCTAAATGAAATTAAAGTGATGGTCATGTTCAGAAGATACTGGTCTTCCAGCTAAGTTGGACATCTCTGCTGTCCAGCCCTACCATTAATTTTTAGTTCTGGAAACTATGATGGTTTGCTAATTTGCTCTTAAAAGACTAGGCTGAATTCCAGCTCAACACAAATGCAACACAATATTTTTCATCCTCATTTTAGCAAAGTTCAAAACATTTTTGGAGCAACTGAACTCCTAAACCTGCAGGCCAGAGCCTGGTAACGAGAAATGGACCTTTAGAGAAAAGCCTTGCTGTTACTTTCTTGCAGTAGCATGGAGATGGTCTTTGTGAGTCACAGCATCTCTGCAGCAGCAGTGCATGCTTGTCATCTCTTATCTGCATTTTCTCTTTGGAGCCTCACAAGGCATGCATCTGTCATGTCCTTACTGGAGGAGGGACAGAGTGCTGGAAACTTGTAGGAAAGTCCTGTGAAGGCTTTTGGAAGTGCCCTATAGTACCCCCAGCTAACAGTTGTACTGAGGATGTGCGGGTTACACACCTATAGATCAGTGTGTTTAGCAGAGAAGGGTGGTGTATTTTGGTTGTAAAGTGGAAATCTGAGTATCTCATACAAAAAATAGCATTCCATACAGACCCCTGCAATGGCAGGTTATTTATCTGTGGAAAACTGCAAAGTCTTACACAGATAACATTGTTCTGGGGCAGAGAAAACAGTTTTAGGAGTGTTGTTGCAGTAACTTGAAGTAATGGGGTTTTTAGCAGAAAAAACTATGTTATTGGTATGTGGAGATAATTTTAGGTGTTACACTGGTTCTTTTCAGATGTAGTTAGAACTTAATTACTGTTTAACCTCTGTGGGTTTTTTACTTTAAAACTAGTTTGATTAATGGTAGAGAAAGGAAGGCAATGGTGCTTTCACTCTTGTGCGTGTATACACATCGATAAACCCACACACAGAATGCACTGGGAGGACAAAGGGATCTAAATACTCCTTTTGAGTGCTTTATTTAAAACAGAAATAATGGTACTGTATAAGAAATAATTATAACTGGATGTCTACTGTAATAGTAATAATGGCTACTGTAAAAGTTGAAACAACTCTGGCATGTTTACTGCATATGACAGCAGAAGGCTTTCAGAGTAATCTTGATTTCTGTTCTGGACTGTCTTTGGGAAAGTTGCTTTCATCAGCACTGAGACCACATGTAAATGGATGGTCTAACACAAGTACACATGGACCTCAGAACTCAGATGAAGTGACATGGCAGATAAAGTTACTGCTTTACCTTGATAAGAGGAACCCAATTAAATTAGCAGAAATGGGGGCCAGATACTAATAAAGGCAAGAGTTGGGACTTCTGCACTAGTTTTGTAGCTTCCAGAGTGAGAAGTCTATAGCAGTATCTTGAATGTAAGCTGCTTCTTGAATGAAGCAGCTGCTTCTCAGTTCCCTTACAAGAGGAAAATATAGTATTTCCAGGACTGTTAAAGTTTTGAGGGTTTCTTGTTTTGAAGTCAGCTTCTAACAGTTGTTGTAACCTATTTGCAAGATGATCAGTCTGTAATTGTTATTTACAGAGGGGAACAGTGTAATTGTCTTTCTGTGGGCAGAGTTAGATGTTGAGACTTTCCGAGAGAATGTGTGACAACGTAAGTAAGATTTTCTGTTGAAGATGACTCGAAATCAAAGATTAGGAAATGAAGAGTTTTACATTTACAAGTATTAGCATTTAGCATTTTCATTCTGGATACTATTTCTTAGTAATCTTTTATTTGGATTGAAGATTGGAAACCAGATGTTAAGACTTTGAGGGGTTTGTTTGGGATATGTGAGTGTCAACCCAAGAGGGAGCAGTGGAATTTTTAACAGAGGACAATACAGGAAGGTTAAGAAGGTGCACCCAGTCAGTTTATCAGACAGGCTTTTTTTCTTGATTCAGCCTTTTGTTTAATTCAGCCCTGGGCAGACGAACTGGGCTGAGAAGTAGTTGAGAAATCATGATCTGGCCATAAGGAGAAATGTAATTAATTTTTGCATGAAGTGCATAAATTGTTATGAGAGACTAAATTTTAGTCCCTGTGACATGTCCTATTCTGCTGAGTGTCTTGGATTTCTGTTGAGAAGCTAAGGGGGAAAAAATCTTGTTCCTAACATTTAAAGCAGACTAATTTGTCTGCAGTACTATGCACAGTCCTTGTAATTAAGAAGTTCAAGGCAAATTACAAGTGGCTGCAGAATATCTGTCTCTATTTTTGTCAGGCACTTAAAACCTGGGTGAAACATCTGTTTCCTCCTCCCCACGGCTCATTTCAGAGAGTAATATGATTCTAGTGAAATCTCACTGTGACATGTGCTGCTTTTCAATGAAGATTTTTCAAACACCTACACAAAACCTAATTGCAGCTTTTGCCACTTATTGCCTTTATTGAAAAAAAAAAGAAAATAAAAGGAACGCCAAAGTTTTGTGAGCTAAAATTGGAGTTACCAGTCTGGGTTACACCTACAATAAGAAGCTGTGGCAGAAAGTACTTAAAAACATGAAATTATTTGGCATTGCTCATGCCATGTGTGCTGAGAGATCACTGCCTCTGTAAATATGACTGTGCTTTTGCCACTCATTTCTGTCCTCAACACGAGGGGTGCAGAAATTGTGGAGCTCAGAGCGGAAATATATATACAGAGATACTTGGTTTCATTCCCTTTCTCCTGCACAGATTCTCAGTGTGGTTTTCAACAGTCAAAAATTCAGACTTGAAATACACTGTCATTTCTGTGCAGAGACTAATTTCCTGTATCTCTACAGTCCAATAAAAATTCAGATGTTGGTGAGAAACAGTGATGAGTGCATGCCATCTGAAATTTCAAACCAACCAACTTTCTGGTTTTTGCCACTCCTTGTGATTGGGTGCAACACCCTCCACTGTGCAGAAATGTTTACAGAGTGCTTAGAGTGATGACAGAATCTGCTTCTGTGTTTAGGTAATTTTTTGGGCCCAGGCTCCTTGAAAGCAAGTGAAAAGCACCTCTGTGAGCTGGGCTGACCTCTGGCTGGGCTAACAGGTTGAGCTGAGGTTGAAGATGTTTTTGCAAATGAAGGCTTTTTTAGAATTAATGTCCTTTTCCTCAGCCATCAGACTAATCACTGCATATTTGTTACAGCTTCTCTTTGCAAAGAGACTAATACTACTTGATGCAGCTGACTGCTGTGAAATACAGAGGCGTTTTTGTCAGTTCCTGGAAAAAAACCTGACATTTCAGTTTGTCTTCTCTTCATCTCAGTTGGTGTGAAACCGTGTTGGTCTGGTGAAATCAACAGAATGGTTGTTAGGAGGAGTTACCATCCCTGGCTTTCTGGGGCTTGTCTGTGCAGCTGAGATGCCTTAGCTGTGACCACCTTTGGTGTTGATTTAAAGTAATCTGCTTTTTTTGGCACTGACCTGGATTGGGACCGCTTTCACAAGCATGCCCATGAGATAGTAGTACAGTAACAGCTGTATATTTAAATGTCAGTCATTGTAAAGCAATGCCACTGAAGCTACAAGTACAATTTAATAAGACAGATCCAGAGGGCAAGCAACGAAAGCTTCTTGTCAGGATGCCTCCAGTCATGATAGTAAAATCCCTGTGAAGAAGGTTAAAGTCCCTATAGTCTCAATTCCTTACTATGAAAATGGTGTTTCAAAGGACAAAGCAACTCTGTTAATTTACTGTCCTGAGGTGTTTATAAAGATCCATCTTTGATGGGGGAGATTTCAAACCAGAAAACTATATAGAAAAGAAATAGTACCCTGAAGAGAGACGTCCTATGTTTTAGTGAAGATAGCTATCTATATATATACATATATTCTAAGGTCAACATTTGAAGAGCTCTTTGCCCAAAACTCAAACCTGTTGCTGCTTATAGAAATGAAATAGTGTGTTTATCTAAGCCATTGAGATGTAATTTCAGTTTATACCATGTTAGCACAACTAATCCTTTCAGTGATGTTCAGCTTCTGCCAATTCAGTCAATGGACTAATTGTGTGAAGGGAAGCATACAAGCACAGCAGTGTTTTATGTACTACATCTCACCACTTCCTGACCCTGTCTCCCTGCACACTACCTTCTTGCAGTCTTCTAGCCAGATCTGTTGTACAGTTAGAAATGCCCAGATTAATTTTCCCTGCTTTGACAAGCTCCTTTACATTGCAGGAGGCCAACTTTTTTAGTGCATCCATAGGAAGCGTCTCCACTACAGCCTTTCACCACACGAGAGACAGACTGAAGATGTAGGCAGCTGACAAATGTGAAAGCAATGAAGAGGTGTTCTGAGGTTGACAGTGCTTTTCATAGTACACGCATTTTCTGGGAAGGGCATCAGTAGGGAGACAAACAGGCGATGATTGTGGCAAGCTGAGAAGCTGTAGCAGACCAAGATGTTCCAAAGTGAAGATCGCATCAAAAAGGTAAGAGCACCAACTTCATCCTGTCCTTTTCCCCTGCTGCTTGAATACTTTCTTGGAAATCAGCAATTCTTCCTTTGAAAATGCTGACATTTTCTGGAGAATCCTATAAATGCTACAAAAGTAATTTAGCATTACTTTGAAAAAAATACAGTACTATTTTTATGGCTCATTCTAGCCCCCTCAATTCCTGCTTGAAGTTGGGTTTTTTCCCAGAAGGTCTGCAAACTGATAAAATAATAATAACAGTCCAAACATCAGAAATATCTCTGCATAACTGCTACATATGGAGTAATAGTCAATCAAGACAGAGGGGGGGAAAGCCACAGAGCAGTTTATAAAAAGTCCTACATAAGACTTTGACTCGAGACTAGAAACAACTGAAAATAACTCTGAAAGTCTTATTCTTAGTCAAACTGTTTTTACTTAAGTATGCCAGCAAGGATGTATGCCTAAAAGGACTGTGACTCTCTCTGTCAAAAGAGTGTGATGATGTCATGCATGCATCCAAGGGGAGAGCATCAAGGGGTTAATTTGATTATGTTTGTGTCTAACAATGTGTAATCTAGGATGTTACTCAGCCTTGACCTAATTGTACAGTCAGCTGAGCAAATGAAGAAGTTCCTTGCACCAGCATAGGTTAGGGGATTTTGAAAATCCCTCTGGTAATGTTCTCAGCACAATTGTTTTAATGTAGTTTATATCTAGATCAATATTCAACTTCAGTCGTCCAATTTTTTTCCCTTCTCTATATATACTTGAAGAAGTTTTATTAAAAAATATAATGTTCCCAGTTCCACCTTCTCTATGGTCTACAGTCCTGGGCAGACTGGAAAACACAGTAGTACTGTACATTTTTGCACAGCTTTTCATAATGTTATGAAAAGCAAAAGAGGGTCTTGAAATGTTAAAATAGTGTGCAATGATGACAGCCTTCAAAATTGCAACAAACCTTCTGCTCATTTTGAGTAAAATTGGTCTGAGTGTTCCTGGAAAATGTCCTCTTCCTTGTTATTTGGTTTTATTGCAACATCTGGTAGGATATGTCAAACAATGTTAGTTGCAGTAATTGGCCTTGATAACAGTTCTTAGTTTTCTGGTTATCAAATTTCTGCTCCAGGTCAGGCTTCATATATTCAAATGAACCATATTTGTTGCCTGGTGTTTTGGAAAAAACATGCCTGGAAGCTAAAATGTATGTGGTAGCTGTGGGATTCAGTGCCTTCCTTTCAAAACTTGAGTGAGCACCCCAAGATTTGAGAACACTTGAAGGGCCATCATTGCTTGGATGAACTGAGCACCTTAGCATCTGGCCACTGGACACTCCCTAGTAATTCTGAAGCGTGGCAGTCTTTGAGGCCTGGACTCGTTTTTCATTGGCAATGGGCCAAGGCATGTTATTAACAACTAAAGGGATGCATATGGGATTTTCTGCATAAGGATCTTGACATTTTTGGGTCTTAGCCCATGCACTTCACAGCTTTGAGATCTGCTAGAGCAGCTGAGAAACAAGGCAAATTCTTAGAACACTCTAAATGTTCTGGACTGAATGGCCAAATTCTAACTTGTCTGTCTTTGTTATTTATTTTACAGGTCCTCAGGCTCCATCAGCCCCCATCTGATCGCATTGCAGCAACATAGGTGTTGCCATGAGGATCGGGAGGTGTCCTGTCTGCTTCACAGCTCGTGTTTTGGTCCTGCTGGGTACACACCAGAGAGAGCTCCATATAGAGGCAGAGCACACATTTAAAGAGAGCTGACAAACCAGTTCCTGCACATACATGCATCTGTGTAAGAGTACTCCAAGACCAGAGGCCTCTGTGGCACTGCATGGATGTAAGAACTGTTGTAGGTGTGTGGTTGGACTCTGCTTTTTGAGATATGATGCTCCGACGAGGATTTATTTTATTTCTTCCCCGACTTGTAGGCCTGCTGGTGGTGGCCTGTTGCTCAATGTCTATAGTTTATATGTTGGCTTGCACACCCAAGGGTGACAACCAGCAGCTTGCCTTGCCCAGGGTGCACAGTCCGACCGCAAAGGAGGGATATGAAGCCATTCTGCAAGAGCGAGAAGAGCAACACCGCAATTACATTATCAGCTTGAAGAAACAAATTGCCCAGTTGAAGGCTGAGCTCCAGGGCAGGACTGAGCAACTTAGGAACATGCAGAACCAGTACTCAGATTCCCTGGACATTCGGCTGGACCACAGTAAGCCGGAGAAGGCCCAGGCCAACCTGCTGGCTTTCCTCCGTTCCCAAGTAGACAAAGCAGAGGTGCACAGCGGTGTTAAGCTGTCCACAGAGTATGCGGCAGTGCCCTTTGAGAGCTTCACCCTCCAGAAGGTGTACCAGCTGGAGACAGGGCTGACACGGCACCCAGAGGAGAAACCCGTGAGGAAGGACAAGCGGGATGAGCTGATAGAGGTGATCGAGTTAGCAGTGGGGAGCTTGAACAAGCCAGATGGGGTCAGCAAAGCAAAACCCCGTGTATACACAGCCTCTGACTTTGTTGAAGGTTCGTATGCAGAGAGCAGGTTAGAAGGTCCACGCGGTGCTGGGGAGGAGTTCTGGGGTGACTGAGTTGCTGAGGGAGATGGCAGCTGTGTCAGAGCACAAATGTCTGGGATGGTGTTAGTGCTGTGACCTAGCAATGCTGTCTCAGACACAACTGCAAAATGGCAGCTTTCCTGGGGAGCAGGACTTTGTGACAACAAAGCCTGCCAGTCTCCTGTAGTGACACCAATGTGCGCTCACAGCTCTCTAGCCATGCACTTGCCTCAAAATTGAAAAGAAAGGAGTGCCTGACCAGGCTGCAATGCCAGATCTATTTCCAGTGTTAACATTGGCAACTGCAGTTCAAATCCATGCTGCTGTTCTACTCCTTTCTGTTTGTTGTTCAGTTTATCTTTTCAAAACATGTTTCTACAGTTTATTATAGGTGCTGAACAAGCATGTATGACTGTTTGGCACCAGCTCTTCCACGCAAGAAGCTGAGGAGATAGGAGATGTTTCCTGCCACACATTGCTTTACATCAATTAAGTTATGAGCCTGCCTTTATGCAGGGGAACAAGTGCAGAAAGGTGTGGGGAAGAGATGCACACTAGTGCTGGCTCTGTGGAGGTTCTTCATACACTAATGGTCTTCCTGGCTTTCACATACCGTGGTGAAATACTCCAGAGGGAGGAAGGCCTTCACGTGACTCAGAGCTCAAGAAACTGGAGGCCTGTGTGCAGCTCAGTCTGAGCTCAAGAAACCTTCCTTGTGTCCTCCCCTGCGGGGCAGGTCCTTGCTTCTGTAGGTGCAAAGGAACAAATTCTAATTGTCACTCATCAGTGCAGACTGATTTGTTTGCAAATGCAGGGATCCATGTATGGGGGCTGGAAACAAAGAGACTTGGCAGAAAATTTCCCTGCCAAATTCCTTTGAAGGTCTCTGTCACCTTTTGTCACTCTCTTTTCCTCGACCTTTCATTCTCCCAAGAATGGCACAAACTGCTGACCAGAGGACAAATCCATTGCTCCATGTAACTTCAGTATGTGTTGGGAGGACTGAGTTTTCTGTTCCAGTTCTGCATTTCAAGTATATTTTGGACTCTGAACTTGTTTTGGAAACAGTGCTTTGCAGGTGCTACTGCCTACACAAGAAGTTAGTAATAAGCTGGATTCTATGTCAGCTTCTGGCAACTTAGTGTAAGTCCAGCAACACAGCAACCATGAGCGCATTAACCCAGCCACCAAGCCAGCTGTTTTCATTTTCTGGAACTGCCACGGGCAGCTGGAGATTTCTGGGAGATGTGGCCCAGATCTGCACTGAAAGTAATACCACTTAACCCTCTAAGTGTTTTCCAGCTGCTTTAGCAATAGCAGCACACACAAGCTGTGTGCCCCTCTAATGTTAAATGTGGGGCTACCACTCTCATCTTAAGGTTGATCAGGTGGAGAGATGTGCTGAAATGAAAATCAGGTAATCAGGGTCAGAGACAGGATTTAAAATCTGAACTGCTGCTGTCAGTATGTGGGATTTGTGGCCTTGTTTCTGCTCTATTCAGAGATGCCTTTGACACCAGCTTTACTCAAGTGTGTTGCTGATCCTGAGTCTTGCTAGAACATAGTTGTGCACAGTAATCTTGTTTTCTTGGGCCTCCTGTGTGGATTTTTCTTTCCTTGTGGATCACATCTGGCACCTGCTATCACTTTTTCAGTACTAGTTCATTGCTAGCTCATGCCAACAGGCAGGGTGGTGGTGTGTGGCAATAAACGCAGTTGGGGTCTGTATGTCTTCCTTTTTTTAATTTTGTGCATTTATTCTTGTCTTTGCAGAGGGAAATGTTTCTTTAAACACTTCTTGCATTTAAGGAGAAATGTTTTGTCTCTGTGGCTGGGATATCTCAAAATTAGTGTTGCATCCTCTGCAGTTTCTAGACAGAATGACTTGTGCATGGGAATTAGACTATGACCCTAGTACCTTACATCTGAGTTAAACTCCTTCTCAGCAGATTTGCTGTTACATGAAATTTGGATAGGATTCTTAGTTCTCCTTCCAGAGTAATAGCTGACACGTAGTGGAATTTTCCATTTTTCCCCCCTTAATCAAAACCAAGAGAGCCACACCTTCTCCCTGGAGCTCAAGACGTATCCATCTGGCTGCTGCTCTGCTTAGCTTCTCTCTTGACAGAGGCACTTGGGCTGTTCAGCTGCTATAATGCTCCCCTCTCCCCCTTAGTCCTCCCACTTATGTACCAAGTTCACTAGCTTTCTGCCAAGGGGAGTCAGTAAGAAACAGCATGGGAAAAAATCAGAAATTTCTGTATATGATAAGCAGGCAAAGGACTGCTGTGTTTCCAGTAGAAAGCCAGCTGCTCAGAAAGCAGGATAACAGGTCTGGCCATTAATTTATGTAAATAGCAGCAGAGCCGAATAGATCTGGGAGTCATTCATTTTCTCAGAGATGGAGATAATAATTTGGAGGCTCTGACAAGCCTCAGTAGTGTGTTCCATAAGTGAATGGAATCACGGCCTGATGATATTCTTTCCTAATATGAACAGTTACAGAAAATCCCTGAATTGCTTAAGAAATGCCCTGCCATAACACCTTCAAATATGCTAGATCATAAGTTTTCCTACTTGAAGTATGTGGCTGTCTAGTGACTGGAATTTTAATCAAGGTCTCAGAGGCAAATGAAAAAGGAGTAGCTTTTCTTTCTCAAATGGGCAGCTACTGGTGGTGGGCTATCTGATGGAATTTTGCCATGGAAGCTTATTGGGAAAAAGGAATGACGGTTTTCATCAAAGGATAAGATGCTGTATTTTACTGCATGTGAAGTGGGAAGACCATTGTAGTACTGAGTTAAAACAGGGACAATGAATGCTGATAAATCCTCATAGTGGCTCCTACATCATCTAACAGAAGGGAACTAATGAGCATGGGTCCAGGGAGTGTTTCTAGTGACAGTGGGAGACTTGAAGCCTGTAGTCTGTGGAACTGAGGCTAAAATTGTCATCCATTCAACAGCATTTTGTTAAGAATGCATGGCTGTTTGCTAGTTACATGTTTCATGTAAATCAATGTAGGTGACATTTCTTTGCCTGCCCTGCTGAGTAGACATCAGGTATTTTCCATTTCTTTAGAGAGTCCTGGAAATCGCTGCTCTGAAGACTGGAGACTTACTGCTCTTTCATCAATTCTTCAGCCCAGGCCATTTTTGCTTCTCACTTGTTTTTACCTTCATTTTAGGGCCATTCTATCAGCTGACACAGCGCTCCTGTTTACTTTTTCACATTGGGTTTCCAAAGCTTTGTCTTTTCTCTCTGCCTCTGAAAGGAATGGTGCATATTCTCAAACATATCTGTTGTAATGGAAGCAATAGATGATCAATTAACCTTCTTTTATCCATATTGAATATCTAGCCTTTCCAAGGCTTTCATTTCAGAAGCAATCTTTAAAAGAAAAGGGTTTTTTGTTTACTTTTTTAGACTACTTTTTTCCTCTCCTCATAGTTCATATCTTGGAATTGAGGCTGTTTGACACATCTTCCTGAATCACGTAGAAAGTCCTGGTGGCACAAATAAAGTAGAGCCTTTGGAAATGGAAAAAATTTGTAAAAGGCAGGATGTTCTGCTGGGTGAGTCGCCAGAGTGACTCAAGACATTCAGACTAATTTCCAAGGCTCACTGCCTGCCCTTGGGCAAACCATTTTGTTCTCTGCTTCTAAAAAGAAGATACTTAAAAAAGGAACAAAGACGCTTAAAAATGGAAAACAAATCATTATATATGAATCAAGAATAGCCATATTTAATTAGAGGCATTAAACTTGCATACAGTTCTCTTCAGTATAAAACGTTAGGATTATAAATTCTTGGATTACCATTTTGCACAAGGGAACCTTGCCTTCACCTAAGATACTTGTTTTCAGCCATAGTAGAAGTACTGAACAAGAACCAAACAACAGAGTTAGAAAAAGCCTCTGTGTGTATAGCCCTAGGAGGGACCCCAGTCAGGTCACAACTTGCATTCTTCTTTAAGGTACTTCTTATTTGGCAAGGCTGCCTTACTGTGAGGTACATCTCTCCAGGGAAGTGGTATTTGTGGGGTCATTGTTTCTTGGCTAGGGTAGGTAGAAGAGAATGTAAAAGCAAAGACTGAGATGTTGCGTGGTAGATACTACTAAATTTGTTATTTTAATTTAGGTCTTTGTTATTCTGAAAAATGTCAGTTCACTATGTCAAACATGTGAAACAGTCCTATCCATTCCTCTCTAAAGAAAATGCAAATCAGATTTAATTTAGAGTTTTGTTTAGCTGAATGTCAAAAGGTTGCCTTAATCTTTCAAACACAAACTTCCTTGGCAAAACCTGTGTTCAAAAACTGCCTGAGCAAATGAGTGCACCCAACGATGCACTCAGATCATCAGCAGGCTTTCTCTAAGGATAAATGGGTGAGCAGAATTCAAAGGCCCAGATTTCTGTTCTCTGGCCACCGAGAGCAGGAAATCAAGGGACTATTAGGTCACTTTTCAGATTATCTCCAGTTCAGTAACAGATGTAGTCCATGGTCTGCAGCTTGGGCAGACTCTATGAAAAAAGCTAAGAGGAGTCAAGAGCACAACTTTGAAAGATTAGCAGTACAAGAATGATGGAGCTGCTATCTCCCTAGATTCATTTGCTGGGCTAGAAGGAGGATTGGAACATTTGTTGAATCAGCTTATATTAAAAATAAAACATGAAGTGAATAACAGATCAGTAAACCTGCATATATTATTAACCAGCTGAAGCATCCATTAAGAATAAAACACTTAGAGAATGATAGTGAAGACAGTCCACAGAACTCTCTCCAGATAAACTCTCTCACCTCATTAGTCTTTCGATTACACCAATGTAAAAGCTGCAATACAAGATGAAGAGATTATGTCACTTTGCTCTTTGAAGAAAACTTTGACCCAGACCTTCACAAGAAATACAGACAGAGATGACAGTCTATAGGTCAGATGCCCAGAAGTGTTACGCATCAGGGAATAACCAAGATTGAAAAACAAAAAAGCAAGCCTTATTTTGGTATTGTTTTTCATAACCAGAAGAAGCTATGCTTCCTAGCCAGATGGAGAGAAAGAAAGG
>VZTG01009228.1:1654930-1685618 GCA_013397845.1 Melanocharis versteri | reverse complement strand
AAAAAAAAAAAAAAAAGTCAAGAGGACGAGGTTTTTTCCAGATATTTGTGCTTGTCTCTCTAACTTCTGCAAGAGATGGAAGGCATTGCAATTATACTCTTGTACTGATTAAGTTGTTAAGATGTTTACAGTGGCTTTATGAGTAGTTGGAATTAGCATTATTTTTTCTTTCTTAAACCTAATGGATCTGCCAGTGAAAAAGCTTTATTTTGGTATATTTGGTATACACTGTCGAGACTGAAGTATCATTTAGAGTGGGCAAAATCTATAGCCTTTTTGCCAACTTGATCTCATTTAAGATACTATAGTATTTCAGTGGGGCATGATCAAGGCTTTTATAGTTCATGCCAGCCCGCAGCATGAACCAGACCAATTTCACCCATCAAGTATGTTAAAAGTTCCTTCCATATAGGAAATAAATCCATGCTTGTATGAATTAAGTATCCTGGTCTAGCCTCTGACAAACTGTAGTGTCATCCTTGCAGACCATTACTTGATCAGGAGTGGACATAGCAGTCTCTTGAGAGTTGAGCAACAGGAGAGTTTTGTCCTGACTGGCAGTGGGTGAAGCTGATGGCTGCTGGGGCCTGGTTGCATAGTTTTATTTGGGGACTTTCTAGAGAACCTCCCAGTGCTCATCAGGAAATTGCTTTTCTGGGAGATGGCCGAATCCCTCCTATTGCAGAGAGGCAGACTGCCTTTGCAGTCCCTCTGCATCCCATTACCATGCACGTCTGCAATGTGCAATTGGAGCAGTCTGAAAAATAAGGACAGTATGTCTGCTGGGTTGTACTGAGTGTGAGCAGTTGGTAACCTTCAGGGGTTTGTAACTCAGCCAAGCCTTGGAATGTGTCTGCAAGAATACCAAACAGCTCCTGCAACGCAGGGCTGTGTCCGTGTCAGTGTGATGGCCTCCTCTGAATGATGGTGGACTGTGTATTGGTTTAAAAGTAAGAATCTCATTGCCTCTGCTGCATTTTCAGCTTAGGTGTAGCAAATTAAGAGTTTATCCTTTTTTTTCCCTCAGGAGCCCAGCTTTAATCCAAAAATTGCTTCATTTTGTTTTCATGCAGGGATCTACCGCACAGAAAAAAATAAAGGCACACTGTATGAGCTGACTTTCAAAGGAGATGCAAAACATCAGTTCAAGAAGATTGTTTTGTTCCGGCCATTTGGTCCTGTAATGAAAGTGAAAAATGAAAATGTGAATATGGCTGACACACTTATTAATGTCATTGTGCCATTGGCCAAGAGAGCCAGCAAATTTCAGCAATTCATGCAGAATTTCAGGTGGGTTTCCTTCAATGCTGCCTTTACTTTTTCTTACTTGGAAAGTAAGATGCAATTTTAGGAGTTATCAAGACCTCACTCACTCACTTTTACATAACAGTTCATTGTGCCACTGAGTGATTTTTGAGATTACAGACTGAAAGGCATTTGGTTGCTTAATGCATTGTGATTAGCAGTAAAGGTAATTATATTCCAGTCAACAGGGTTTCTGATTTGCATGTTCCTGACTTAAGAGGTTCAATCTGTTTGTTGGGCACATACAATTGTGGCAACATGAGAATTTCATGCAGTAGTTGCAAAGGAGCATTTCTGAGGAAAAGGGGAATCAGTGCTCCCAGACACTTTGCTAGGCTCCATTAGATAAAGTATTAAGGCAACAAAAAGCAAGAAGGATATTTGAACTTTCAGCATAGTTACTCTTAAACTTTAATTTTTCAGCACAGAGATGATGTTCAGAGGGAGAACTTCATTGAGATGTAACTTTAAATAGCTGCCCAGAAAAGACTGCATTATCAACAGATACCACTCTTACAATGGGATCTGTTTTGTCTAATTACAGCCATTTAAAAATAGGCTACTTGTCTAAATTAGTCTTCTGATTAGTATTCTGATTATCTTGTTCTAGACTGGGAGAAAACGCCCTCTGGTCATGCTGATCTCTCTACTGATTATAGATGAACTCTTGCTGACTAAACTTTGTGCAAGTGAGGCGTGGTTCTAGCATTTGTTCAGATTGGTCTTACCCTTGGGCTATGTGTTTGATCTCTGGTGGATACCTGGGTTATAGTAAATGCCAAAGATCTGAACTCTGGAATATCTGTTAAAAAACCTCAAGGTTATGAAGTAGGGTATTATAAAAATCCCCCTTCTCATATTCTCCTAAGTGCTGAAGTTATTGCCTGCCTGATCATTCTTCCTGGGGCAAGATGGCCTCTTTTAACAGTGTCCTATTAATATAACAAATGCTGCTTAGAGAGCTTGTACCTAATCTGCCTGAAAGATAGACTTCTGTCCCTTCTGAGGGAGACAGTGAGCCACTTTGTCAGGACAAGGATCTGTCAGCGAATTGTCCCCAGGAATGCCTCCAAGGTTCACCCTACTCTGCCTTCCCCAGCTGCTGCAGGTTACTGAAGGAAGCTAACTTCTGGTGCAAGTCACAAATCTGTCTCTTTTCTCCAGGGAAATGGGCATTCAGCAGGATGGGAGAATTCACCTCACTGTAGTTTACTTTGGAAAGGAACAAATGAATGAAGTCAAATCAATACTTGAAAACACATCTAAGTAAGTACCTGAACATCTGGTGTGTGCTGTTCATACATAGTGATCCTACATGGAGATCTGATAAGTCAAAACTCATATTTGTGCCAAAAGGTTCTAAAATGCATCACAGAAAATAGCTTTCTTTTTGTATCAAATAAAAATGGTGTTACCCAGAGAGTCCTATATCTGTGTTTTTGCGACCTTGGCTTTTAGAACTGCAGATTTTAACTGAATTTACCTCAGTACAACTGCTTTTTTTTCTTTTTTCCTCCTCCCCCCCTCCCCCTGCCCCACCCCCGCTGGTAACTCTTTAGTTCTTTGACAGTGGCTTTAACTGTTAGGACTGAAAGCTGACTTCCAAAGGCAGGTGGAAGACAATTTCAGTAGAGCACAAAGGAACTGGATGCTTTTGGCCAGTTCTGCTCTGTTGAGTTTGGTTACGTAGCTGTTTGTCAAGATCATGAGGTACTGCAGACTTTTGCTTGTCTTCTCAGTGTAGGAAGAAGACCCTTGTAGAGATACAGTAATGTGACCACAGGTAATTGAAATTTGCATACTGAAGATATTTTTGTTAATCTAAGTCTTGTTGGGATTTTTGTGAGATCTGCCCAAAGAAAGTCGGTGGCAGGAATGCTAGTGTGTGAGTACACAGGGCAGGCTCTGAACATAGACAGACATAGTGGAAATCTCAAGAGTCAAACAGGACATCTCTTCCCTCCAGCTGCTCTCAGAACTGTGATACTACAGATTTCTAAGTTAGTTCTTTCATATGGGGTTCCCACCCCTGTCTTGTATTAAGAGATGGATGGACAGGGTAAGTTGCTGAATATTTTCCTTCTAGGTCAGCCAACTTCAAGAACTTTACCTTCATCCAGTTGAATGAAGAATTTTCCAGGGGCAAAGGATTAGATGTTGGTGCTCGATTTTGGAAAGGAAACAACGTTGTTCTCTTTTTTTGCGATGTGGACATATACTTCACAGCCGAATTCTTAAACTCCTGTAGATTGAACACACAGCCAGGTACAGCTTCTCATGAAGTGCATTGTCTTTCAGCAGGTTCTACCTATTATGTAAAATCCCTCATCAGAGTATTCTTGCCTTTGAATTGGTAATGAAGCTACTGTAAATCAGTTGTAACAGTTCCTGCTCCCACTGTGATAGAATCTCTTGCCTTCAGCACCTGTGCTTTCTGGAACAGGATCTTTTTATTAATTATATCCTTGCGTTCACATTCTCATGGAAAGAACGTAGGCTCAGCGCAAAATTTGTGTGACTTTGTCTGGATTTGGTCAGGTCTGGACTGCACCTTGTAAAAGACAAGTGTGTTTTATACAGCTTTTTAAAAAAATAACCCATTGTCATTTCCAGGGAAGAAGGTATTTTATCCTGTTCTCTTCAGCCAGTATAACCCCAGTATAATTTATGGTCACCATGATTCCATCCCATCTTTAGAACAGCAGCTGGTAAGTACATGCTTCTCTGAATGCCTGCTTTTATTTGAACAAAGCATTTTTTAAAGGCACATGTGCTCTTGGATAGCATTTCCCTATTCCTTGTGCACAGTGACCACCACACAGACAAAATTAACTACAACACTCACCTGACGGTGAGTTCTGCAGATATGTTTCACTGGGAAGTATCTTGGTGCCATTTAATTTAAACCTTTTTGAAGTTTTTACATGGAAACTAAGAATTTAAAACGTGTCTGCTTCTCTGCTAGAAGGAATTTCCTAACTAGTGAAAAATTCCTCCATGGTGTGCTATCACCAGTGTGTGGGGTGACAGTCCTTGACTTGCTCTGATTTCTTCCTTGCACTGAATACTATTTGCATTTGAAGAACTGATATTTGTAAAAAGCAGAGCTGTCCTCAGATCAGTCAGTGAAGAGAGAAAAGTGAAAAGGGGCTGTCACAGTTATTCCCCCACTTACTTGAACACTTTACAGTGGCCTTTCCCATCCCACAGCTCATGATTAAACTGCCTGTGAGCAGACAGTGTTTCTGAACTGTCTCAGAGTCAAATCACATGCTTGGAGCTGTCACTTTATTCTGGCACTGATACAACACAGCACAACTCCACTGACTTCCATCTCACCTGCTTATTTTTGGTGTGAGAACAAAGCAATATTTTTAAAAACATTGCCATAAGGCATATGATTAAGACATGTATGAGTCTCCTTGATGAGGAGGGAGCTGTTGTGAGGAAGAAAGAGCACACAGATGAGAGGTTCACATGAATGCTAGTGGCCAAGCTGTTGCCTGGCACTGCTGCAGACACTGTACTCCACTCTCCTGTGCTCTGGTGTTGCACTGTTGTTGAACCTAAAGGCCTAATAGAAGGGAGTCTTGCTTCTCTCCAGAGCCAGTGGGCCACAGTCCTCTGCCCACTAGTGCTAAGTGGCTGAATTTTCAAATTGTAACATAAGGCAGCTACGCAGCTTCATTCAGTTCCTCTGGGTCAGGTCCTAACCTGCCACCTCTGCCTTGGTTACTGCCAGGCACTGCACTTACTAGGGCTCATCCTGTCCCAGGCTGGACACTGTTCCCAGAGCATCCCAGCTTCTCTTGTTGTTCTGGGTAGATAGGAATTAGGGGTGGCGTGAGCCCAGGGACAGTCACAGTTGAAAAAGATCACTTGGGGTCTGAGTGCAGTCTTCTGTCATCACTACCCCCACCTCGTACAGTTCCTCTATAAAAATGAAGAATGAGAGTTTGAAAAGTCCATCCAAAATATTTTAAGGTATTTTTTTGTCTACTGCTCTCTGTGTTATGGGACATATAGCCAGAAAGCCTTTTACGGAAGAGTCTGGAAAATTTTTTTTCTCAGAAGAAACTTGTTCTGATCATACCATGGGATTCACGTAAGCTTTCCTCTCTCTGCTCAGAGCCTGTCAGGGATCCTCAAGCTCATAAGCATTGTGCTTAAGGAATGAAATAGAGTTTAGCTTTCAAGCTAGAATAAATTCCACAAAGTACATTGTCAGGATTGTGAAAATATTCATAGCTAATATTTGAATCATAAAATGTGATGCTTATGTCAGAAAAGCTTCTTGATTTAAAGAATTACAGCCAATCACATTTTAATGTATATTTTTAGCCCACATTAGTTGCCAGGCATAAGGCCAGATCTATGCCAATAAAACAAGACAGTGTTAGCTCTCTGTCCTGGAACTTGGGCTGCTGAGGAGAAAAAAAAAAAAAAGCCTTTAGGAATCTTTGATAGAATTTGATTTGTGCAGCAGCCACTTGCACTAATGGGAAATAATGCTAATGCACATGAGTTGCTTGCTGTAAGGGCATCGAGATGGAGACTTCTTGTTATGGTGCAGGCCTGACAGATACAATCTTGTTTCCTTTTAATTGGCTTCTGCAGTGACTTAGCTTTTTCAAGGAAAGGAGAAATGAGAAATGAAATCTATAGCAATGTGAGCAGTAAAATAAATTTTAAAAAAGCATTTGAAGTGACAAGAATTATGAACAGAAAGGGGAGGCATGAACAAGAAACCAGGAGAGACAATTTTGGAAGAGCATTTCTCCATAAAGGAAATACTGGGATTTGTAAATCCAGAAATGGAAATTCTCTTTCTTCATCTTCTGAAATTCTGTCACAAGGGAAGTCAAGATTTTCCAAAGCAGCTTCTAAGGGATAGGTTTCTAACCAGACATTCAAGAGTGTGAAGTACTGCTGACTTGCTCAGAGGATGTAAATGCCTGTTCCAGTCCCTTGAAGTCCTTGGATGTCTCACCAGATTGGGTTAGGTCACTCACATGCATTAATTATGACCTTAGAGATCTGTACTTGGATACCTGCTTTTCAAAATTATAACCACAGTTTCTCAGTGCTCTGATTTTCTACCTGTAATGCATAATATTTTCATTGTTCATCTCAGGAGGGCAGATCATTCATTTTTTCAAAGGCTTTTATGGGACATAGATCTATCACCTAGCATTTTTGGAGTTCAATTTTAGGTGGATACAGCAGTTCTGTAACAGAAAATTATTCTTGTTACTCAAAATTAATGTAATCAAAAAGCTGTCGGTTGTGTGATCAGACTAGAACCACTGCTTTCTTCCAGAGCTCTTGTGGTCCACAATGCAGATGCCACCATGCGCTCTGACAGCAGAGTCTGGCTTCCCTGGTTTACCAATATGTTTCTTACATCGGGTTTGAATCCCACAGAAACTAACAATTTTGGAGGATGCTTTGCCTGCAAAGAAGTAAACTCCAGATGTGTGAAGTTGTTCTACTTGGTCTATGACAGCAGGAGTGGAGCAAAACCTGATTGTTCTGAATCAGGGGGGTTATCCATGATAGCTAAGAACACAGCTGTTTGGGATGAGGGGGAGCCAGATACATACAATGGGTATCTACAAAAATGGGGTCAGGACCAGCTGTGGATTCACATGGGGGAGAATAAAAGGGCAGTTGCTCCTATTTCTGACCACATTCAGGTCAGAATGCTCATTCTGAAAGCATTTCTGCTTCCATGTAAACATTCCTCTCCCTCCATGCAGATTATTAAAAAAGAAACTGGATTTTGGAGAGACTTTGGCTTTGGGATGACTTGCCAGTACAGATCTGATTTTATCAACATAGGTAAGAAAAATACACTCTAATACACCTGCCTTTTTGCTAAAACATAGGAAATTATGATCAGCCTCCCTTTCCTTTGCCAGTGTGTCTATGTCACTAATTTGCAGCAGTGCTGTGGCTAGATGTTCAGGCTTTTCCTAGGTGCCACAGAGGTAACCAGAATCTAAGCACTGCTTACAAATAAAATTACAAATAAAGAACTTTTATCTGATGGTGAAAGATTTGAAGATGGGCAGTTTGATGTTCACAGAAAGCCTGTGTGTTTTAAACAGCTGACTGGAGCCAGAAAATAGCTGCAGTGCTATTAATAGCATCCAGTTTGCTAATATGTATCTCTAGTTATATTTTGAATTTTGCTTGTATCAGGTGGCTTTGATCTGGACATTAAAGGCTGGGGCGGTGAAGATGTGCATCTGTACCGCAAGTACCTTCACAGCAACCTCATGGTGATCCGAACGCCTGTCAGGGGTCTCTTCCATCTGTGGCATGAAAAGCAGTGTCAGGACGAGCTGACTCCAGAGCAGTACAAAATGTGCATGCAGTCCAAGGCCATGAATGAGGCTTCTCATGGCCAGCTTGGGATGCTTGTTTTCAAGCAAGAGATTGAGACACACCTGCATAGACAGAAATTGAGCAGTAAGAAGACATGAATCCAGAAAGGGAGGTAAAAAGCCTCTGAATTGGACTGTAGGGTGTTTTGGAAAAGAGGTTTAACCAGGAAAGTTGGAATGAGACTGAAGGAGGATGGAGACTCCAGCAGGATGGCAGCAAAAGAAGAGGAAAAGCGTCTGTCCTCCCTACTTTTGTTTTTATTCTAATGGGGCTTTAAAGTATTCCTGATTATCCTGACTGTTCAGCACTTGCTCCAGGGGAAGACTTGAACACTTGATCAGATTCAAGCTCATGTCACAGAGACAATGAACATTATGTGGTATTATGTGGCCAGTGTGGTGTTCACACTAACAAACTGATGTGCTTTTCCTTTGAAATGTTTGTAAGATGTGTACAGTTATTTAAAGGATTGACCTTTTGGTGGGCCAATAATTAGGAGTTATTTTCTACACCTAACTTGACATATCTAAAAAGGGCTATTTTGGAGTAACTACAGACTCCTGCTCTCACAAGGACATCTGATTGTTAATGATGGTAAAGCTGGAGTGACCAAAAATATTTTTTCTTTAAGGGGCTGGGGTGGGGGAACAGCAGCAGTGCACTAACATGGCATTCCCAGTTCATCCAGAGAAAGAGGTATCTCAAAAAGTGCTTTCTAAACTTCAGAAAGAGAAAACCCTACTGGTCAAGTGTGATGGCTCAAAAATGCTGGAGAGTACTGTTTGTTTTCCTCTGTGGACAGTGAACCAAAAGCAATCAGCCACATCTGTATCACATGAATCAGATCATGTATTTCTGTTTTAGAATGCTGTATGTATCTCAAGATTTATTTCCAAATGAAATTTGTTTGGCTTGGGAGTTATTTTGCCATACTTCAAGTTTTCTACTTCTAGCCTTACTAGGAAATAGTACAGCCTTCCAATGCTTGGAAACTGCTCTGCAGATCTGTGTTCCGGTGGATGGGAACTGGGTTCAGATAAGTGATTTTCCTACATAACCTGGGCACTGGAAGGCAGAAGCTTTATCATGCTGAAGAAAAGGAAATACATATCAACTTGCAGTATTGATTTAGCAGGAGGCTTTAAACTCTGAATGACAGATACCAACAGTGATGAACATTTTCTGACTTTATACCAAAGTATTCCTTCTAAACCAAAGACAGAGTCTTGCCCAGGGTATAGAAAGCTTTTTGTAATTAACAAAATAAATTTTTGTGACGGATTACTGGACCCTGCAAATTCTCTTATGATAATTATAGGTACTAATTGTAAAAATTAGTCATCTTCTTAATAGTTTTTTTTGCAACTGCCTAAAACTGTTGAAAGTCTGAGTTACTGCTCTTATAAAGCATTTTCTTTTAATCCTGACTGCTATTTATCATTTTAATATATACTAGCCAACAAAAACTGCATGCGCTTGGAAATCCCATTTGCTTATCTAAATGCTGTTTCTCTGAGCAGTCTGTTTTATAGATTCAGATTGATTCAAGGCAGTCTGAACCAGATTCTAATTTGGTTTTTGGCTTGTAAAAGCTGGGGGAAGAAAGGTAACACTGAACAATGAACGAACCACTCTTTGTTGTGTTGCTGTGCAGTAGGAAGAGCGCTATGAATCTCTTTTGAAAGCACTGCATGCAGGATCTGCAGACAGAGACCCTGCTGCTGTAAGTACCTTTTCCTTGGACATGTTTATATGTGTTTGTCTTTTGTTGGTGCAAAGGAGCTGCATTGCACTTGCCTTGCAAATCATCAAGTGTCCAAAACACTGCAAAAGTACAAAAAGAATAGAAACTTTGTATACTTTAAAACCTCAACCCCAAAATACATCGTTTACCATAGAAACTTCAGCAATCACTCAAGTAGATCCTCCAAAGAACTGTTTTGTTCCCAGAACACATGATGAATTATTTATAAAGGGCTTTGTATTGATGAAGTAACTTTAACAAATATTATGCAATAGGAGGAGACAGGTATGGCTTGTTGAGTGCATATGAAAGTTTGGTAACTCAGCTGCTCCAAGGCAAAAGTTGTTCCTACAGTCCCACTTAAACCTGAATTTGAAACGGGGTGTTGTATACTATGAAAGTTTCGTAATCATAGCCTACCTCAAGCCTCACCTTAACTATTTTCATGATGGTTTTATTCAGTCTTCCCTGAGCCACACTTGTAGAACAGGACTAGACCAGATGATCTCCAGAGGTCCCTTCAAACCTCTATCAGTCTCTAGTTCGAAGCACTGGGCAGTTGTAAATTCAACACTTCATTGCTTGGGGTACCTTTGCAAGCACGTCACCCAGATCCTGTCAGAGTTTCACAACTTATGTTTTTAAATAGCACCCTTGTGATTTTCATGTTATGTCCTTTTCCACAGAGATGCTGTTCCTCTAGCCAGGAATAATACTGTCTGTGCAGGTTCCATTCCTTGGCTGCAGGAGCCAGTTTGGCAAGAGCTGAGATGGTATCAGTGATGGAAGGATCCAGCCCACAGTCAAGTCAGTGATGTGCAGGGCAATCTAATCACAGCAGAGATCTGGCAGGGCTCTCTTAGCGGTGGAGACTGCACTGACAGGAGAGGTGAAGAACAGCACAAGAAAGGGAAGCTGCTGTTATTTACATTTCTGGGAGCCAAGTGGAGTTCTAACAGGCCTTCCAGCCCAGTTAGAAAAAGATGAAATCTAAAGAGAGCAGCCAACAGAATAGATTTTGTTATGAAGGTCTCTACCTTCCTTGTCCCTAAACCAGCTTGTGATCTTTCTCAGAATGACACCTGGATCCTGGTTGAGGAAGGACTAGAGATGGCCCTGTGCAGGTGGGAAGGCCATCCAGAGACTCCTTGCTTTACTTTTGATGACTGCAGCATGCTCTGGCTAAAGGCATTGAGAAAAACAAATTGCCATGTTCCTCCAGGATTCATGATCTCTCCAGCAAGAAATTTTCAAATTGACTCCGCTTGTAATCCTTGCACAGCATCCCTCGGAGAAGGAAAGATTCTACAGAGAAACTCCCAAAGGCATCTCATCCCCCTTGATTCTAAACTGCTGCAAGACTTCCTTGCTCCACAGACTTTCAGGGAAACTGAATTTTGGAGCAATAGAAAAGCCAGTCTTGAGGGCATCTGTTCTGGCAAGGCAGTTGCCTTTGCAGTCAGTGCAGTAATCTAAATGATCATATTTCTTGCCTCACAGCAGAAAAGTGCGTCTTTGAAAAACTGAGGCATGACTCAAACATGGGGGATAAATGTGAACATGGATAGTGGCTTTCCCTGGGTTGTACTGAGAAAATATTTGCAAATAAGTAGTTTAATATAAAGGCAGTGAATCTACTGGTCCACTTGGCAGCAAGTCAAAACCTGAGGAGTTTTACTAGAGATCTTAGAGCTAAAATTGATTATTTCCTGCTATGTCCATGCCAGATCAGCCTGCATATTATCTTGCAAGTTAACACCCTGCCTCTCAAAATGCCTTTTCAGAGGATATTTTTTCCTCTGTCTTTACCAGACTGTAGGTCTGCAAAACAGTTCACAATCTGTCTCCAGCAGGATATCAGCTATGGCACATTCTTCACATGAAAACACATGTTTTTCTGAAGGACCTTTCATTTTGACCATATTTTTAAAAGAAACAGTTAATAAAGAGGGAAGGAGGGATGTTTCCCCCACTACAAATAATCTAACACCCTTTCTCATGATTGATGCAGATTATATTGAAATTATCTCTTTGATACATGTGATATATTGCTCAAAAAGCTCATTAAGCCATTTGCAGTGGCAGAGTGTTGTTACATTTGGAATCTCAGTTTACATTAAGGCTTTATTTCTAGCAAGTGACACTTGCTGTAACTGGAGTGTAGTTATCCCCTCTTTCCTGGAATGGAAACCGCCTGTCAGCATAGTTGTAAATTTTAAGACCAGATGATCACAATTTCTTTAAATCTGTATTCTGCAAAATCCAGATTAATGTAAGACTGAAAGTTTTGACTGCTTCTTCAAGTTAAGCAGAGTAGCCCCGATCTAACAGAAAAAAGGGAACAGGTAAAAACAGGTAAACAACTAAAACAAGATCGATTCTTGTTCACTATTTGAGGACTGCACCTCTAATAAATGATGTTCGCGGTTTCATACCACAATCCTCAGCTGCAGAGTTTCTCATGTGCAACAACATCAGGAAACCTGGATGAGGACTAGTTTGTTATGTGATTCTGTCCAGCCTCTCCCCCAGTCTTCTGAATGATGTATTGAAAGAGCATTGTAACAGATAAGAAGAGAGAACATTATGTTGAAAGAACAAGTTCTATGATGAAGTTTATACGAGATGCATCTCAGTAATCGGGACACAACTTGCAATAAATAGCTCCATTTTGGAAAACAGTATTCTTTACTGGCAAAAACTCTTCTGTAAACTGTATTAATACTGATATAGGTGTTCCTTCTTACATTTTTACGCTCTGTACATGTGGTAGTCATTCGTACAAATGCCTCTGTCCCTTCTCCTTTCCTTTTCAAAAGGATAATCCCTCTCAATGAAGAAAGGCCTGTGTGGGAGTTAAATACAGGTTAAAAGAGTGAGGATCTATATTCAGAGGCTAGAGGAGTTTAAAAAATGCACTCTTCATGGAAATCTCTTGTCACAGAGAGCACCCTTCACTGAAAGGCACTCAGGGTTTGCTTGGATGTTTGGCTTGAACATCCTTCATTCCAAGGACACAGCATTTTATAGAATTAAGCTTCACATTATGCAAATTACATACCAAGATCGATTCACCTCTCCAAGTTGCTTTGTGCCTTCAGGAAGGTATAATCTCATTCAACTGTAGGTACTAATCTATTTCCCAGATGGCACACAACCTTGCATTCAAGAACAAAAGGCAGCTTGAATACAAAAGTCCCCCAAGAAACCTACAAAAACCCACTGAAAATCCATGGCAGTAACCAGATGTTCAGCTGATTACTTCATGAACTTATTCACTCCATCTTGAGGGATGTATCCAGGTGCTTTGCAGCTTGCTGGGCTGATGCATCCCGTAGCTCACAACAGTACTTCTCCTACTGCTTTGTTGTGAAGGATATAAAATAGAGGCACTTATGGTTTCAGGTAAGTATCAGCAGCTCTAGTTCCAAGTTCAGTTTCAAGTTCTTTGTGAATACAAGTCTGAGGCTGCCCAGCAAGATGGGGAGGTTCACTCAAAGAGAGAGATGTAATCTGGCTCTTGGTCCTCTTGGCCACATGGGTAAAGCAACAGCTCCTTCCCCAGGGAAGTGATGGGTTCATCCTGTTGATATAGGATATGATCAAATAGCAGCTTTCAAACAGACCCTGCCTGTCACAGCCTCATGAGGTGAACAGCAATCTCCCCGCCTCTGTTATGGTGTGGCTGTGTTCCTGTCACTGTGTGATACAGCTCAGTTCCCGGGAGAACTCAGGGAAGGGCCCAAATGGCTGCCCTCTGTCTTCGTAACACAACGTCTGTGCTCAGTGCCATAACTCAGTGACACAACTCTGGCAGTTCTAGGAAAGAGCTGTGCTCATCTCTGAGGAAACTACAGCTTCTCTGACATGGAGTGGCGCCCTGCCTAGGAAGTGCTGCAGCCAGGACTGTGCAGCATGCAGGTAAAGCAGGACCAGGGATTGTGGACTGTGCTTCTGGCTGTGTTTGTGGGAGGGACAAGGCTGGGTTCTGGAGAGAGCACACACCCTCTGCTCAGGCACGTCTTGTTCTAAGCAGGGAATTCCCTGATAGTACAGTCTCTACTTCCAATCTCATTCTCCATCTGAGCAACAGATGTATGGTGGGGACTTGCCTTCTTTCCTGGTCACCTGGAGGGTGATAAGCAGAACCCAGTGGGGCACTTTGGCAGAGTGGGTTCAGCTGCCCGCACGAGCTGTAGTGCACGGGGTCTGCAGGATTCTTTGCAGACTGTGGGCTTGGCTCTACCTTCGATGTAGCTATGCACAGCCAGATTACTTCATGACCAGCTCTGGAGGATTTGTACAGCTACAAATAGCTGTACAACTCCTGCTTTTAATACTTTCAGCCTGAACTGTGAAAATCATGCAAGAAGCAAGTTCAGGCAGCCCAGGTGGAGCTCCCTAGAGTAAACGAGCATAGCTGTTGTTCTCATGTCCAATTTTGTTTAGCCATATCTGTTTTAAGCTAGGCACTTATTTAAAAGAAACAGGGATTTTAAATGAACCTATGAGAAAAAGTATTGTCCTGTCCCTGGGCAGATCTTATAGTAAAAGAATGAACAATCCATCTGGCTCCCCTTGAAGCCCATGTAACTGCAGTCAGTGGTGGTAAACACCACTGTTATTATTGCAAGAGCCTGCCAACCTTCCTCCTTCCCTTCTATCTTTTACCTTTGCTCAGTACCACCCCTTGCCTGCTTTGAGATTATAAAGATACCTTGCTCTCTTTCATGCGAAAGCTGGAGGTAAGCAGGATTTTGTTTTTACCCAACTTGCCAGTGCCCCTTAACCATGGAGAAAATACAAAAGAAAGGAGTTTGCATAAGTATGCTGTCACCTCTCAGCAACATTTTTACTAAGTAGCTTGTAACTTGGGCCCTGTGTGCAAGGTGTTCTGTGTGCTTGAGGGCGAGTGAGTCAAATCTAAGGTGTTTGAGATGTATTAGGTTGCCTGAGCTGTACCAGTCAGGCTGACATACCCTTCTGGAGCAGCACACAGGATGCCCAGGTGCAGTTAAAATGGCTCTAGTTACCTACTTCAAAACAACTGAATCTACTCTTTCTTATTTTGAAGTGCCCTGAGGCAATTAAACAGTTAATGAATGCATTGTTAGATGTTCACCTTGTGGTAGTCTACAAGGTCAGCCAGTGTTGAATGTTGCAGCTGGTCCACTCCAAGAAAGCTGTAGGAATCACTGGAGGCATCAATGAGGAAATGTTTACATCCTTCCACAGATCGATAGGAGAGCACATAGCCTTTGATTTTCTCACTGACCCGGATCAGAAAACTCCCTGGTATGGTTTTATTCAGAAGCTCTTCTGCTTTCTTAGAGGTTAGGATACCTGTTCAAAACCAAAACACAAAACTGAAGGGAGAAAAGCATTCGTGCATGACTGGACAGGACAGTTCTCACAAGAAATATGCTCTAAAACCAGTCTGTGGCACTTCCACCCCTTTCACTGTTTTCTTGCCCAGTAGCCCAGGAAGAATAATGCTGCCATTGCTAGTAACAGGCCATGGCCACGTGCCAACTGCTCTTTGTTAACTGTTCCACACTTGGCCAATGATGAATGACACGGAGGGCTCGAAAGGACTGTTGCTGTGTTATGAGAGAGAATGGTATCGCAGTTGTTGTATGTTGATTCCAGTATAGGAGCTTTACTCCCAAGCCTAGCCTGTGTTAGCAGCCATGTTAGCAGAAAAAACTCCTTAAACAGTTGGGTTGGGGTGGAAATGCCCAGGACTCACCATGGAACCAAGGTGCTATTGTGTCTGTGGTTTTCAGATAGCCAGCTCGGAGAGGGAATTGCTCCTCTTTGAACCATTTGATGATGCTTTCTTCAGTGGAATTGGAGATTGTCCTCTGGACTCCCTCTTTCCTGTTAGAAAAGACTCTGGTTTGTGCGTCAGGTTCAAATGACAGGTTTTGAGTCCCTGTGCAGGACTTACGTTTTGCTTAGGATTTTAAGAGCAGCCCTACACAGGCAGCTTACACCAGTTCAGTTGTATGGAATATGGTTTTCAGTGGACATCTAGCATCATAGGGGCTCTGTGTGCTCCAGGCTTAGGACACTCTACTAACTAAACCTGTTACCCTCCAAGAATGAACACCTGAAGGCCCCATCACACCCTAGGCTGGAATATAGCCTAGGCTCTGTATTTTTCCCTGCTGGGTGTCTCTTCCACACAAGGGGGAGAGCTAACCATTCCCTTCTCAATCATCCCATGCTAGAGCAAAAGAATCTCATCCCTTCTCCTTTCCACAGTGCACAGGGACTTCCTTACCTAATCGCCCTTCCATTTGCCACTGCAGGTGGTGGAAGTTTAGGCTTGGGGGGGAGAGGTGGATATCGAAGTGGTCGCCGATCTCCTGCTGTGGCACCCTTGGAAATATCTGCCCGCTTCCCCCTGTGGATGCCCTGCAGTGAAAGCCTCCTGTAGTCATCTCTGGCTTGCCGGGCAAGGGAACGTCTCTTCTCATCTGCTGCCTTGGACTTCCGCACTGGAACAAAAAAGGAGTTCTACAGGAGTGAACATGCAGCAAGTTTAAAGCTTGCTACCCTTTGGCCATCTTCCTGCTTGATGAAATGGAAGAATAACCCATTTCACAAGCTGAAAGATTCACTCAGTTGTGAGACCATTTGCCACATGTCTCCCATATGTTAAGTGGCACAGTTTTTATTCCTTTAAGAAATTAAAAACCAGTTTTTTTTCTGGAACAAGATTAAAAATCTGTGTGTTTTTTCTTGGTACCAGTCCCTTTGTACTTAGAGGTTTCTTGGTTTTGTTTCAGATCCTGACTCCTGGTTCAGACATGGATTTCTGTAGCGCCTTTCATGTAAGCTGGTGGAGGGGCAGGGCTTATGGAGTTGAAGCTGCTGAAATGACCCCAAATCAATCATTTGAAGGATCTGAAAGTGCTAATCAATTTTGGAGGGTGGGAAGGAGTCTTGCTGAAACTGTTATGGAAAGCGGAGAACTTGACTGTGTTTTCGTTTGTTTCAGTTTTTTTCCTGTAAAACTGCCTTGATTGTCTATGGAGACTGCAAGACTAACCAGCTCTCCACACAGCAGTTTTTTTTATCAGTCAGAAAAATAAAACCCTTAGACTGAAGTGGAAACAACTGGTGGTACAGCATTGCCATCTACTGAGCAGCAGGGGAGGAACTGGGAAAAAAGGTGCATCAGGTTCTCCTTCAGGAAGCATTTAGCAGCAGTGATGGATGCTACTGCAAGTCTCATATTGTTTGCCATTTTCCTTTCTATCACTGGGATTCATTACATGAGACAGTGCAGCAGGGCTTTACTTAGGTGGGATCATGCTTGAATGACAGAGAAGCCCTTTTTGATTAGTCCCTGTTACCCATTATCCTCGTCCTCAAGAGCAATGTTACTGCAAAGTCCTACAAAAGGCCAGCTTCTAGTTTAAAATTAATTGTACTGGCTGTACTCATGTGGTTCCTATTTGTTGCTTGTTTCAACATAGTATCAGTTGGAAAAGCTTTCCATTCCCCAGCCCAGCCCTAGTCTCAATGCTGCGTGGACTCAGAAATATTTCTGGTAATACAGCGCTGTATTTCTCAGCAATACTCTCCACCCTCTGACCTATTACTCAGTTCTAGTATGGCAAGAGAAGGGTTGAGATGACCCCACAGAGCCCTAGGATTTCTCAAGCCTTATAGGAAAAGGTCATTTTAAGATCTTACAGAATTCCTGCCATTCAGGCTCATTCTCATCCGACTTCTGCAGCATTCTCTGGCTCTCTGTGCTGGAGTGGCTCTGTGGTATTGGCTCCTGGGGGGCTGTGATCTCTTCTGAATTTTTCCTCTGTGCTTCCTTCATCTATGAAAGAAACAGTATGTTCAGCTTTGTCTCAGGCAAGTTTTAGCTCCGCTTTTTAGCTAGCCTTGAAATACTGGGAACTCCATTCTTTACAGTGAATCCCTTCAATTTCAACAACATAGAGATCCTCCGTCTTTACTGTAAGTGACAACTGAGGCAGGAAGGGAAAATAGTCCACCAAAAATCATCAGGAGCATCTCCCTGTGCTACTCCCCAATCTGCCAGCCTGGCCTGCTTTGTATCATCTCCAAAGCATCATACCATACATGAGGAGCATGGCAATATCGGATAAAACTGGTCCAAAAGGTGAGAACGTTCTTGGCTCACATGAGGCTCTGAAGCTGACTGGGAGTCTAGGATAAAGCATTGACTCCACTCGATGTGTTATGAGCATCACAGGTTGCCACTTACCTGTTGGTAGCTATGCTTCCTCAAATGGCAATCTGCCAGCATCTGGTGAACATTTCTGGTTCCCCTCTGAGCAGAGCAAAAGAGTGGTGAGAAATACATGTGACATTAGGACAATTGCTCTTTTTTTGGTGCAATAGGTGTTTAATGAAAAAGCAGTCATGCAATATTCGTTAACAAATTTTGCCAGCCTACTCTGACAAACACTGGGGGGGTTTTCCCATCATATTTGGCCAAACATGCCACAGGAGGAGAACTCAGGCGTGTCAGGATTGCCATAAGCATGTCTAGATTTGCTCAGCAATGCTCACAAGTGCTCCCAGGGAGCAGTCCCTTTCTTCCCTTCCTCTAAAGCAATCCCTTGCAGAACCTGCTGTCAACAGCTTTACCTGCCTGTGCATGTTTGCAGCTGTGGTTGGGTTGCTGCAAACTCCTACCTGACAAACTGACCCAACTGGCTGGATATTTTGTGTTCTCTCTCCGTTGCAAACCAGCCCAGCTGCCCTGCCAGCAGTCCATAGCTGAGAGCTGCCTTGGCAGATGAACTGCTAGGTTTGGCTTTGAGTAAACACCCACCCACCTCCCCATCAGACCCCGACTGCCTCTCACGGCACAACGAGTGATGAGTTAACTGTACTACTCTGCTTACCAAGGACACACTTCCTTTCAGCTCCATCACCTACTTGGATAATATTTAATGTAAACACGGCTTTACAATTTCCCTCTCCTCAACAGGAAACTAGGAACATCAAATGTGCGTGAAGCAGCATTTTTTCTTAGATCAGCCTTATTCTCCGCAGCAAGATACCTGGATCGCTTAGGTTAAATGGGAACTAGATCTCAGAGAAAACATTTTAATGCAGGAGGTGGGAAAAAACCCCTCTCCAGGCCTAGAAAATACAACAGGGGACTTCAGTCTGGAGCACTCCTTCTAACAGCAAAAGCCTCAGAAACCTGGGAAAATTTACTAATAATGTAATGACAGAAAAGAAAGGAAAATATACAACCCCCCATCTATTTCCATGTGCAAAGACTTTGAAAGGGGGTTAAATTTTTGGTGGTGGCTTATTTGGTTTTTGGGGGGTTTTTTTGTGTTTGTTTGTTTGTTTCTTTGTTTTTTGGTTTGGTTTGGTTCAGGGTTTTTTTGTCAGCTTTGACTAGTAAGTTTCTCTGAAAAAAAATCTCCCACATAGTTGCTCAACTTGAGCAAACAGTGCAGAGAAAAACCCCATGTGACTCAGAGGCTTTTGATAAAGGAGACAGTCACTCCAAATCCCCTTCACTATTTTGGCAGCAGTAGGAGAACATTTTGCCAAAACCCAACCTTCTGTTATCTTACTTTTTATACCAAAGTACGGAGTGGCTGTATGATAAAAGAATATACACTCATACAAGTTCGTTCAAGGCTGAATGAAAACTGCAGAATGATACTGGACTTTTCCCATTTAATTGGCAGGGTGTTCTGTTCCTTCTGTTCAACTTTGGTTTCATGGATAGTTAATTTAACTCTTCTTTTTTTCCTTTCTCTGCAAATGGCTTTTTGTAGCCAGTTAAAAAGCATGAATATATTTATTGCTGGAAAAAATATTTCTGTAATGAAACACCACAGGAAAGCAGACACTGTATTACTGCATTTGGAGTTGTCCTGTGGTGTCAAGGTCATAAACTGCTGTCTGTTTTAGAAGACAAAAAACCCCAAGAACCACCTAAATGTCAGATGATGCTGGTAAAATTATCTTCATTTGGTCTTTTATAAAAGTAAATGATTTGTCTGAGGGCTGTGACCTTCGATGTACAGATCCTGGGATAGCCTCCCTCGTCTTGTCCCAAAAGCCATCCAAATCAGCCACAGCACAGAAGGGAAAGTACTGCACCCCTTGTTTTACCCACAGAGAATGAAAGCAAAGGAATTCAGAGTAACTTATCCATTGGTGCAGAGCAGATCTATCCCAGCTGCGAATAGCACATGGACCTTGCAAGTCTTAAGGATGTAACATCATGGTTTCTTCTCTGACTATAGAAGAAAAGTTTTAACGGGTAGATGGCTTTTTCCTTCAGATTTGTATTTACGGCAACCAGGATTTTCTGCACTTCCTAAACCTCAAAACACATGTTTCTTGTAGTTACAGGAAAATGGAAAACTACCTTTGTGTGCTCCTGGCTTTTTCCTGTTGTATCAATATCAGTCATTCTTCTCTCATGTTCCTCCTTTTTCTCCACAGTGTTTTTTTTATTCCCATGAAGATCTGTCTTGGCCAGAAGTCCTGGTTGTGGGTGTAGAGACCATGTTGCAGAAGAGTCAGTCTCTCTGAAATGCAAGAGAGAGAGGACTTAGGAGGGAGTCACTTTCTGCTGCCTGAACATCTTGTGAAGAGGCTGCGCGTGAGCAGAGCAGAGCTGCAATGAAGCCACATGTGCATAGGCAGTTATATCTCCAGATCAGGTAGGTGAATAATGAAATTAATGACTCGTGGTGAGTAACTGTTGTCTGGCTGTACCCGGGCATCTGCCGGTGAATCAGCGCGATCCGAGCCTGTCGCCTGCTGCAGTAACAGCATCAGCATTTCCTGTGGTCTGCAGAGGGTCCCACGCAGGATCCATGTCACAGGAGGCTCAGTGAGCCAAAGCAAGTCTCAGGCTGCAGCTGGTCTCTGCCAGCATTGTGTGTCCCCTCAGAAAGCCAGTCTTTGCCTGTGCCTTTTGCCCGCAAGGCTAGCATGACAGTGGTAACCACAGCCCCTACAGAGAAGACTCCAGCCCGTGTCTCCCTAGAAAAGCCTTCTCCTCCATATCTGCCCACCGAGTCCTTCAGCTGAAGGGTGCTTACCTGCCCTCCTGGCCTTGCTCTCTTGCTAAGCGCTTTGCTCTTTGTGCCTGGATCTCTTCACAGATGGCTGCATAGGATTTATCTGAAGGATGCTCGCCCATCACCCAGACCCACACTTCATTGTCAGCACCGAGTTTCCATGTCACTGACTTCCTGCTGGCTGGAAAAGAAGCAGCTCTTTGGCAAATGCTGTTTGCTGGGTAGCTCTTTGCAGGGCCTGTGTCACACCTGCTGTGCCCTACCAGCTGCTGTTGGTGGCAGAGCCCCCCCAAAAGCAACCGTACATGAGGAAAGCTCGACTAGGATGCAGCCCACACTTTCCAGTTTTTTCATACTACTTGAGCCAGGTCAGTGAAGGAGGCATTTCTGCATTTGGGAGCACAGGAGAAGAATCACCACTGTTTCTTTTCTTGTTTTAATTCCTGACCACTGCTCTCCTCAAGCTGTGTGAGGGTGAGCTACCTGCAAATAGAGCACGAGGGGGAGACCTGAGAGAAGAGTGCTATCTTCCTAACAGCCGGCATGCTGTGTAATCCTGGCAAGGGAACTCCAGATCTAAAATCTCAGTGGGAACTCCCCATCAGATCTGGTGCCTCAGGACAGATATTCAAATCCATGGTTATGCTAAAGACAGATTCAGAGGCTCCATTTAGTGGGAAACTTAATGAGATGCATCTCCTGGGGGTAAATAAGCCCTGTCTTCCCAGCTAGGGGAGTTGAGCAATTTGGTCAAGGACAGAATGTCTGGGCCAGGGAGTAAAAACCATCGTGCGCCTGGCGAAAACTACCCCATTGCAGGTGGATTTAGTTATGTTTGGAAATAAGCCTATGCCATGTCCCCTGGAGAAAAAATTTCTCTAAGGATACATTACTTCCTATTTCTAGGAAGCAGTTGACTAGGCCAGACATGTGCCAGAGGGTTAAGCAGCCAGGAGGCAGACACTTACCTTTTCTTGGCAGTGGTTTCTTTGCTGAAATCTTTTCTGCAGCAGCTTCTCTTTCCTCCCACCGTCTGATCTGCTCCTGCCTCATCTTGAAGAAGAGGATCTGCTTCTGCTCCTCGCTGAGTTCTGCCAGCAGCTCCGGATCGATGTACATGTCCGATAATATCTGTTTCAGCATGGCTGGAGGTTTCACTTACGCACGTTCGTGGCAATGATCTTCAGGGATCAGATCCTCTTCCTGGCTCCGACAAGAAAGAGTGCCTGCCCGTCTGAGACTGAAGTAGGAATGCAGGCGTGCCAGAGCAATTATACTTCTGTCTCTTTTTTTTTTTTTTTTAGCTCAGACTTCCTGCACAGACCAAAAAAAGTAAATAAGTAGCTTAAAACCTGCTGTTAAGATTCCTTGGAATAAGAGGTGAGCTCGGCTCTCATGCAGCCCCTGCCCGCTCTGCAGGGAGAGCTGGCCAGAAGAGGCGAGGCCTGGAGTGGGGAGGTTGTGTTGATACTCTGATAAACCCAGCTGATAGTATATCAAAGAGAGAGAGCACTGGCTGTTAGTCATCAGAGGTGCGGCTTGGCTGTGCCCAAGCAAACATTCCTGCTGGGCAGGGAATCAATGAACCCATGACTAGATGACTCCTCCTCCTTCCGAACAGGAAAACTTTGATGATCAAAAGCCCAGCCTGCCTCCTTTTACCAAAGAAAGATAGGGAGGACTTTCGGCTCTGCTTTTGAGGTGGGAGTGGGAATTTCAGGGTGCTCTTGTCCATCAAAGTCAGCCTCCCAGCAAGTCAAGGGAGCACAAGGAGCTGGTCTGAAGAAAGGCGATTTGGATACCCAGTGTCCGAGACAGCTCCTGCTCTGACACATCTTGCTGGTGCACCCTGCCCACGTGGTGAGCTTGGAATGGGACCCCTGTCTGATAGGATGAAGCTGACAGGGAGAAGGGGCATCCCTGTTCCTGCCCAGGATACTGGCTTGTGTCCAGTGCACGCTGGCAGGGTACTAACACCCACACAGCCTTACTTTGTGCTCATGGATTTACATTTACAACAGGGATTTCATGGAAAAATTGGAAGCTCTCCTGTCACTTGGGAAGGTGACAAATGAGAAAGTAGAAATGTGGACTAAAGACCTTGAAAACAACTATTTTCCTTATTTTATCTGGATAAACTCATGGAGATCAGGAGATTGGCTGGCAGTGGTTTTGGTGACACGGGGAGGCTGACAGCCACGTATTAAGTGCTACACCAGAGCAGGGTGGCTGACTGGCCAGAGGTAGCAGGGACTTTCTGGACAAACTCTTGGGAAACGGTGCCATCAGACTACAAGGAAAATTAAAGCAGTGGGACTGTTCATGTCCTTCTGCACAAATCCTGGGAGTCTAAGGAGCAAGCATGCTAGAACATAGCACAGTAGGTAGGAGGCAGAGGGTTATTGAGGCAGTAATGTGGAAGTACAAAGGGCACAGACATGGCAGAAGGACCTGTGCCAGGGTGAAGTGGGACTATATACTAAATCAAGTTAATTGGGTCAAATCAATTAGCCACCTTACAGGAGAGAGACTGGACCTCTAGGGACCCAAATGTCCGAAGAAAAGTGTTGGGAGCACCTTCAGCTTCACAGTATGACTGCTTGGCTTCTGACAAATAAAATAACGAAGAAGGAGGTAGTAGAGTAGCCAGCAAGTGCATTACTGAAGCTTTCCAAGGAGCACACACAGAGCACACAACTATTTAGATGAAATGGGACAGCACAACAGCGGCCTTCATAAAGTCAGACTGTCAGAACAGTATCTGCTGTGTTGGTCCACCTTCCTCCCTCTTGCACCCATGCTGGGAGCAAGCAGTCTGTCCCAAGCATCCCCCTGCTTCTGAATATGGCTTGCCTTAAAATTGCCAGAGACAGAGCTGGCTGGAGCCCCACTGCAGTGAAGTCCCTATGCACTTTCAGCAGGGAGAGCTTGGAAGGAGCTCGGAGCAGAGGGAGGAGCTGTAGGCAGGGAGACAAGTTGCTCTCAAGGACCTCAAGGCAACAACAGAGCAGATCATGGTCCCAGAAATGCATTGTCTGCAGCTGAGGCCAGAAGCAAGAGCAAGAGTCCTGGGGAGGGTGCAGTGACCAGGTGCTGGTGTTAAGCCTTCTCATTTCTATTTTGTTTCTCTGATTACTTAATACTTTCTCTATTAAAATTGTTAACTTTATTCTAGAAGGAAACATGAAGCTGCTGTTCCAAATCTGTATGGATTTTGTTTAAACAAATTACTTTCTTGATTTAAAAAAAGGTTTTCTGGGGAGGTGGTCTGACTTGGGCAATGCTTTCTGAGTACCCCCACTGTTGGCAGAGTTTTTTCAGCTCAGCATCCAAAGGGTCTTGGGCTGTCCTTGAGCCATGGAGGTGGCAGCTATAGAGAGGGAAGAGCTTGCTGGGACACGACACATGAGAATCCATCAGCAGAATGCATGCAGCAGCATGTCCATGCTGCTCTGGCTTCTCAGGAGTGGGAATGGCTTTGCTATGGCATTTACTTAGGAGGACATGACGTGCTCTGCCATATGCCGTGGTGGCAAACTGGTCCCTCTTTCCATGCCTGGGGACACAGTGTGTTGGCAAGATGGGAAGGTGCTCAGCAATCAAGTTTCACAATACTGATGCAGTTTTGCAGAGCTGGATCTCCTTGTAACATTGGTTGTAAGAGGAGATTTAAAATGCTGAATCCCAAAGGTACCTTTTAAAGCACCAGCTATTTTAACACTAGGAAATGAAATAAGCATCTCGAGAGGGTTGCAATATTTCTGTTTTAGCAGTCACTTCATTAAAGACCTAGGAGCTGGAAATCCTTTTAATGAGTCATACACTGTTCCCAAAGTTTGAATCAAAGCCATATTACTGACACCTGTCTAGAAATGGTTTTACAGATGCTGTTCCAACTGTAAGTAGTATATTTACAGCTCAAACTTAGTGAAGCCAAAGACTGCAATAATGGCAGAGGGACCTCCAAGCAGGTAACTTGTAGGAAAACTCTGGTAGAGGTCCTGTTAAACTTTCTACTCTTTGCATTTTTTTCATGGGAGTGTGAGGTGGGAGCTGGTTTTGTGGAGTAAGAGAGACAGGAGTAGCCAGAAATAGCAAAAACTAAGTGGGGGGATATGGGAAGCCAAACCAGGGCTTTGGGGCTCTGCCATTCATATATAAGATAGTCAGCCTGAAAGCCGTAAGGGTAAACACAATTCAAAGGCTAAATGACCCTTCAAAATGCAAGGTCACACAGCATTTAAATCTCCTACTGGAGAGCAGCCTCTTCTCTGCGCTCCTGTAAATCATCTACCATGAACAGGGGAAACAAGTCTATGAATACACATGAAAGTGCTGTAGCTTTGAGAAGAACAGGCATGAGCTCCTGCTCACATGTGCAGCAGGTGACACTTTGGACATGATGGGCCCACAAGACACTCCCACCTGGCCATACTAGTCCTGGTCCTCACCATCAGTGCTGCCAGCGGAGGGAAAATTTCTCCAAGAAAACAATAGACAGACAGACAAAGATAGGCATTTGATATGATTTTCACCAAGAAATCAAGCAGGAGGGTGTAAAATGAAACAGCGGACAAGTTAAACAGTGGGTCTTGAGCTCATTTTCAGGGAGGCAGCTTATTCAGCCTGCTGCACACATCTCCACTGTAACTGTGGCAGTAACTGGAAACTAAAAATAACCCAAGAAACCCAACGGTGAGGAGAAAAGAGAACACGAGAAAGGCTGCTTCAGGGTACAGGCTGATGACCTAAGAGGATTTCTATTGTCATAAAGTAGTTTTCCCCATAAAAGGCAGATAAGACCCCACTGTTCAGTAAAAGGTAGAACTAAATTATTTTGAGTCAAAAATGGAGCTTCTCCTTTGAGCTGATTATTTGTTTAGTGAGAAGTGGCTTCAGAGACACCATTGGGAATTGTTTTCCCTGATCAAGAGGCTGGGCTGTGAGAATGCAACTGAATTTCCTTTTGTTTGCCAGACTAAACCTTGCAGCACTAGGCGGCTCAGGTTTTTCTGGATTTTTCCGGTTCCAGCCACTCCAATGCCATCAGCTCTCTGCCAGAGTTTATGAAGGTATTTCTGATTTTTTTCAGAACGGAAGCAAAGCAGAATTGCAAAACCCACCTGAAATCAGCGTGGCCAAAAGTAATTGCCTCCCCAACCTTGCTCTGAGTACACAAGCCTTTACGGGTTAACTGTTACACATTGGTTCATAACAGGCACTTGTGTCAGAAAGCATTTATGTTAGCAGCTGCACCAGCAAGGTTAGTACCAAAACATCCTTCTGTGCTTTGGGGTTTGGCTGTTCACCTGTTTGTTTTGTTCTTGTTTGTTTGGGGCTTTTTTTAATCCTCGTCCTGTTCTAAACAGAGGAGTGATTCATTCCTCTCTTTCTGTTTAATTTTGCTTCAGCCTACTTTTTTTTTTTTATTATTATTTCAGACAGAAGGAAAACTTCTGGTTTGGGTATAACAGGAGGAAAACACAGCTGCACAAGCACAGCCCCCAGAAGACAGAACCAGACCTGTTTGTATCTTAGAATCATAGAATGGCTTGGGCTGGAAGGCACCTCAAAGACCATGTAGTTCCAACTTCCCTGCCATGGACAGAGCCACTAGACCAGGTTGCTCAGAGCACCACCCAACTTGGTCTTGAACAATTCCAGGGATGTTCCGGTGCCTCAACACCTTCACAGGGAAGAATTTCTTCCTGATATATAATCTATACCTGTCTTCTGTCAGTTTGAAGCCATTCCCCCTTGCCCCATCATTTCATGCCCTTGTCCAAAGCCCCTCTTCAGCTGTCTCATAGCCCCTTTATGTACTGGATCCTGCATAAGGCTGGCATATAATGCTTGAAAGAACAAAACCAATGAAGTCACCACAACGTAAACTACCTTGAAATTACCTACAGCTGAACTGACTTGCCCTATAGGTCCCTGATATTGCTGGAGGGGGCAGAAGTTACCTTACAGCAGGTATGAACGGACGGCAATGGCAAGAAGGAAAAATAATTTGATACAGCAGCAGCCACTGAACACAGTCCGAGGCCACAGGGCTCTACTTTCAAGGAAAATGTATCTTCCCTGCTAGAACAACATGCAAACTCTTCTTGGATCATCTTCCTATATCAAAATTACTGAGGGAATTAACAGTGTGGTAAAAAAGGTGAGAGCTTCTACAGGTTAACACACAGAATTAGATACTCAACCAAACTCAGTTGCAGTAAAAAAGGAGATTTTTCTAACCATGACTCATGATTTGATTTACAGTTCTACGCAGAAAGAGGTGCTGGGTGGTAAACCCCAGAGCCAGCACCCCGAGGCACAAAAAAGCAGGTCTACTTACAGAGTGACAAACTCGGGCTATTAAGTCTTACTTAAGTCACTACTTGGCTTAAGTTGTTACTGGCTTGTCCTTTCTCTACTTCAAATTAAAGCCATTGTGTTCCAAGAAATCATAGCACATGCTCGGTGAGTGGTGGTCTTTTGGTAGGCAGGGGGTGCTTGAGCTGGGGCATGGGTTTTACTATTATAAGGAGCAAAAGTTCAACACTAGGGCAAGTTCTCACAACAGAACCAGTCAAAGCCGGGGATTTTTCTAGTTCATCATTACACATCCTGGATAAGGGTGGTATCTTTCTGTGTTTTCCCCCTTCAAGAACTTAGGCCATCATTTTCTGTCTTCCACATTTCTGTGGTTATTACTTGCATTGCTTAACCACTTTGTTCTTTACCTTGTTTGAAATTTCACTCCTGTTATTCATCAAGGTGGTGAGAGGAAAGCTAATGTCTTTACAAACAATTTGATGGGTGAAGGTATGGGGTTAATGTCTTTGAAATGGGTCTTAATGTCTGTACTAGCTTTGGGCAGCAGGTTTGCTGCAGAACCCAGACAGCTCGGCTCCTGAAACAGACAAGGGTCTGCACAAGCCTGAACTTCTGAATTTTGGGGTAAAATTGTAGGTTCACGGGGGGAATATGTGGTAGGCAGTTTGGGAAGGCTGTACCTTCCTTGTGCCTCAGCCAATGGGGAAAGGAAGAGGGCAACATGCGGCCGGGAGTTTAGCACAAAAGGAGGCTGCGCCCTCCGAAACCTCGAGAGAGAAAACGCCGCGGGTGCGAGCCCCACTGGACTGTCTCCCCTTATTCGAATAAAGTTGCAGGACTCCTCTGTCTCCTTTTTGGACATAAACCTCTGGCGTTTGTGGATTTTCCTGACAGTGCAAACCAGTATGGGGGCACCTGTGGGGAATCCCACTGGAGGTTGTGGGTCCACCTGCATTCGTCCGAGAAGCTTAGCCCATCTCTAGACAATGTACAATGATGTCGGTTCATATTTAAGTTATGATAGTGATTGCTTTGTGGTCCTGTCAAAAGCCAAGATCATTTGAACAAGCACAAGTTGTAATGAGCCAGAGCAGAAATGAACTGGAGCCACAGACCAACAGAACATGGAAACAAACTAGAGCTGCAAATAAGCTGGAGCTTAAATGAAGCCGGGGAAGGTGAAACCAAGTTGGAGTCTAAAACATGCTGGAGGCACGAACAAACTGGACCCATCTATGAGCTGAACCTGAGCCAAACTGGCGACAGAAACAAATTACCTGAAGCTGCAAATGAGGCGGAGCGGAAACCAGACAGAGCCTTCCCCGAGCAGGAGACGCAAACGAACTGGAGTCACGAAGGAACTGGAGCTGCCAATTCCCCGCAGCATCTCTGGGCAGGCTGAGCCCGGTGGGCGCTGGCAGGGCCGTGCTGAGGGCAGGCGGCAGCAGCATCGTCCTCGGTGCGGGCATCCCGGCGTCTTCCTGGGGGATCCAGTGGCCGGTTCGAGCTATTCTCCCGGCGTACAGCAGAGCCAGCGCGAGGCCGAAGGGTTCGCCCTGCCGGCAGCGGCTCTGGACAAGAGCCGGGGAGAAGAAGCCAGGTGAGGCCCGGTGGCAGGAGGGGTGGCCGGGGGGGCGAGCTGCAGCCGCTGCCCCGGGACGGGACCCCCGGCACTGCCCTCAGCCTCCCGCGGCCCCGGGCGGATTATAAGGCTCCACCTGCCAGAGACCTGAGCGGGAGCGCGGGGGGTCCTGAGGAAGGGACGGCTCTGAGTAACGGCGTGCTGGGAGGCTCTGGGGGTGTACAGGTGCAGGGCAAGGCTGAGGAAGGCTGTGAGCAATGAGGGACCCAGGAGCGTGGTGAGGGAGGGTCCTCGTGCAATGAAGGTAGGGTTGTGTGTGTGTCTGTCGGTGCTGAGACAGCAGCAAAGGTGTCCCTGAACAAGGCAGAGGCTCTAGGGAGGACACGGGGTCAAGGGGAGCCACAAGCAGCGGGGAAGGCAGGGGGACACCTGGCACCTGCCAGCAAGGAGGACCCCGAGCAAAGAGGGGTCCCAGCTCTGGGAAGCTGCAGGAGGGAGCATCCCAAGAGGGTCCTGCGGTGGAACACAACATGGCAGGGGGCTGCCGCTCCCAGGTCTGGAGACCTGCTCGAGCTGCAGCTCTGGGCTATGTGCAGCAAGGCTGCATGAGGCTAAGGCTGGCCATCCACTCCTGGGCGGCAGCACCAGAAGGACAACTCGGAGAGGGACACTGTTAGGAAAACTAATCCATGATGTCAGAGGTTTATGTCCAAAAAGGAGACAGAGGAGTCCTGTAACTTTATTCGAATAAAGGGAGAGGTCATGGGCATTCCCCATTGTATCTCTTGGATCGCTGGGGGATGTAGCCCCCTTTTTATCCTAAGTTCCTGGCCGTATCACCCTCTTCCTTTTCCGCATTGGCTGAGGAATTCAGAAGGTACAGACTTCCTGAATCGCCTACTCTGTGCCCCCCTCTAATATGCACCCCCCTTTTGTTATATAAAAGAAAGAAAAAAATAAAGCTATTCACAATTCTATCAAGTCTTCATTCTTTTTCTCTAGGTTTGGGAATTTAACACGGCCTTGGCAGAGCAATAGTCCGTGTTGATTAGTAACATTTTCTAGAACTAACGGTTCCTTCTGTTACTTCCCTGTCTATAAGCTCCTAGCCCTATCTACAAGCAGATTCTCACAGTCTGTGTGTAAAGACACATCAATCTTATTCCTTTCAGACACCACGCCTGCGATGGACACCGTAGCTGGAATATGGGCACTGTAGGTTGAATATGGATACCATAGCTGGGATATCATGTCCCCATACATGCCCCAAGCACGGCAGAAAGACCCTCCCATCCTCCCACCCCCACCTTCAACTCACGAATGACCAGCCACAGCTGTAAAAAAATTGTCAAAACCCAGCTTTGTCATTGAAGCCACTTGAGGCAGAAAACAAGTTTTCCATGGTTGGGAAGGTCTCTTGGAAGAGTGTCATGTCTCCACCCAGCCAAGTCCCACTCCATGGGCCCCTCCATGTCCCCTGTGCCAGCCACACATTCCTCCCTCTGTATGCCCCACGCAAGACAAGCACCTTTCCATGCCGGCCCCGGCCACGTCCCTCTGAGCCACCTCAAGCCACATTTACCCCCACGTCCTCTCCCAGCAGTGCCCACCCCAGGCCCGGGGACATACACTCCCTCTCGCACTTAGATCCCAAAACTGTGCTGTGCTGCCACTTTGAGCCGCAGACCCCGTGCTGCATTCCCAGCGTACGAGTACCGGGATGGCCACGACACGGCCCCCCTCCCGTCTTATTTAAAGCAATTTGTCCCGCTCTAAGCCAGCTGTGGTTTACGTTGGGGGACAGGAGGGGCTTCACCCCGAGCCAGCGTTTGGGCACTGTGAGCTGGGGAGGGTGGGAAGTGTTTTTTACACACTCTGTTAGCCCCTTCGGGAGAGAGAACAACTCCGGCTCCTGACCTGTGACTGCATCACAAGGCGACGGCGGCCGCGGGGGATGTGTGGGAAAAGGGAGAGCGGCTGGCAGAGGCGAGGGCTGGGGCGATGGGAGCCGAGAGCTCACCCAGGACAAGCACTGGCCCGCGGAGAGCTGTCCCTGCGCGGGGGATGGCAGCAGCGCGGCCCCGCGGGGGCAGCGGCTGACCTGGACCCCAGGCAGGCAGCACGGTGGGGGCTCAGAGCTCTGCCCCGCTCCCGGTGCCGGCAGTGGCCGTACCCCCGGAAACGCCACGGGGAGGGGAACACGGAGCAGGAGCGAGAGCAGGCATGGCTGCGGAGTGGTCGCCAAGGGTCCCGTAGGCGGGACAGCGCCTCCGCCTCGGCCTT
>VZTG01009228.1:1624526-1654778 GCA_013397845.1 Melanocharis versteri | reverse complement strand
GTGCTGCTGGCGCCGGGCGGGCCCGCCGGCCACGCCCCCTGCCGCGTGCTGTACGCGCGCACCTTCGGGACCCCCCCCGGGACCGGCCCCGGGGGCCCCCGGCAGCGCCTGTGCCGCAAGGAGCAGCTGCTGGTCGTGGCCAGGTACCCGGGACATCATCCGCCTCCGCGCGAACCCCCTTCCTGCGGATGCTGGGCTCGGTGGGACACCCGGCACCGTGTGCCCTCCACCTCCCGAACCCCCTGGACTTGTGACACCGCATCCATCTCCCGGGGAACCCCACAGCCGTGATACACCCTTTTTTTGGTGGGAGGGCTCCTGAGCTCTGCCGGAACCCAGGGCTGGGACACCCCTTTACTGTGGGACACCTTCCATTCCTAAAGGGAACGTGGGCTCGGAGGGACCCCCGGAACTGTGGCAGCCCCCTTTTCGGGGGACAGGGCTCAGCGAGAACCCCAGGACCATGCCCCCCCATTCATGAGATCCACCCTTTCTGGGGATGCCGGGCTCGGCGGGACCCCTGGGACCCTGTTCCCGCAGTAGAGGGGTCACACTGTCCCTGGATGAGGCGGGGTTCCTTAACACGAGGGTCCCCCTTTTCTCTTCCAGGCAAGTGGCCTCCCAGTGCCAACTGCTTCAGTCATCCTTGGGGCGCCCATCCTCCCCACAACTCCCCCAGCTACCTGATGAGCCGATGTCACTCCAGGATGCTCCAGGGGGTCTTTTCCAGATGCCACCCGGAGACCCATTCCCTGAGCGGGTGACAGTAGTCTGGTTATCAGTGGTGGCCCTCGCCTTGGCCTTGGTTTGTGAACCCCAGGAGAATCTATCCTTGGCTGAGATCACCCTGCGGCGCCTGGCTCCCCGCCTGCTCCTCTCCTTGCGCCTCCTCGGCCCCGGTGCTGACGTTCTGCTCCGTCCTGATGCTGCCGATGGCCTCCTGGATCGTCTCCTGCCCCATGGGCAGATGCTTTTTCTCAACGAACGTTTCCTCCAGGCAATGGACCGGGAGCTGGGCATCAAAGCATCCCGCTGAGCTACAGATGACATTTCTGCCTACCACCCCCAGATACGTTTTGGGGATGAGAGACAAGGGAGGGATCCAAGATTGTCGTCAAGCCCCAGTGGGATGGATGAAGAAAGTAGCTACGGAATAAAGAGCAACAAGCCAGCTCAGAGCAGGGTTTTAATCCATTTATCCCCTGACACTGTCATGGGAGAGCTAATAGCCATCCCTATAAATCCACCTGGAGCTGGGACAGTGTCATGTTCCTGCGCTGTTTTCCTGCATTGCATTCCTGCACCGCTCCGTGTGCATGTGACAGTGAGCAGAGGCTCCACATGGCCATGAATGGATGCTAAAAGAGGGACCCTGGGTTGTGGTTACCCCAGCTGAGCACAGTGGGGCAGGAGGGGGGTCCCTGGCAGGGCAGACACGGCTCTGGGATGGGATCTTGCCATGGGACATGGGGCAATCAAGGGTGTGCATCCGGCCATGGGGCATTGGGGTCTCTGTGTGGGGGATTAAATAAACAGGCAGTGGGGCAGGATGTAGCTGTGTGCCTGGCACAGCAGGGTGGTTGTCCCCAGATGGTGCTGCTTGGGGCCAGGGGACCCGGGTGACACCCTGGGAGGTGGCAGGAGCTGGCACCCACCTCCCCAGCTCTGCAGGGTGCAGTGGGGAGCAGGGTCCTACCCTAGCAGTTTCTGGGTGCTGGGAAATCCAGGGAGCCAGGAGCTGGCGTGCACGGCTCTTCTGCCAGTGTGCCGGGAACAGGCTGGGCACTGCCTGGTTGTGCAGAGGGGCTGTCGCGGGGCCAGGCCCCAAAGTGCTTCCCCTTGTAACTGCACCAGTAAAGCTGGAGCACCCGAGGAGGGGTGCTGGGCACTGGGCTTCAGCCACGGTGGGTCTCTGCCTGTGATGGGGGATCTCACTGTGCGCTGGAGGTGTGGGGGCATTGGAGCCCACAGTGGCATCCTACCCTTAAGGGGAAGGGAGCATCGAGTCTCAGCGGGCAAGGTGCCGTCTTCACCTTCCCCTGATAGCAGCTGTCATATACTGCACCCATAACTGGGCTTGAATACAACCAAGAGTCAAAGAGACATTATCTTGGAGTGTTTCAGTGGTGTTAGCAATTGATTGTTGATGAGAATCAACTGGAATCCGAATGTATGGGCCATTATTGTGTATGCACTGATAGGATTCCAGTTGCTGGATTTCAAGATCACCTGGTTTATGGCCAGAATTCTCTTGCAAATCAGCCACCTGAATTGGATCAAATGGGACAGTTATTTGTATGTGATTTTCCTCTCCACCCTGAGGTCTAGTAGATTCAGGGGGAGTTGAAGGAGATGAAGAATCATCTTTTCCCGATTCTCTGTTGTGTGGATCACCCGGTATGTTTCCATCCTGTGTAAGTCTGCTAGACTTTTCCCGGACCTTTGAGATACTGGTCATCATATATGGCACCTTTTTGGTAGCAGTTTGCTGACCCTGACCATCATCTGTGTTGCAGTTTTATTAAGGGATCATAATGTTATTTCCTCATCATCAGATGAAAATGCGAATGTTACATCTAATTTTTTGTCAGGGTAACACACCCGTTTACTGTCTTCCAACTCCCTCATTGGATACAAAAAGTCAGAGTTGTGAGATTGTATTTCTGCAAATGGTCCAGATGCTCAATCCTGCACTGGTGCCTCCTTTCCCAGAGACCCCACTGACCTGGCCTGGGCCAGGCACCACTTGGCTTCTGCTTCTCCTTGATCTCCTGGAGCAAGAGCAGCACCTGCTCCATCATGGCAGGTTCCTGTACTGCAGAACTTGCTGGATCACATCATCCAGGGTGGAGATCAGCTTATTCAGCCCTTTCCTAAAAGAGGCATCAAAGGAGCACCCAGGAAGGCAGGGAGGGAGGCACCCCCTGCTTGCAGTGCCCTCAGCCAGGTCCCAGCCAGGCTGGTCCCCAGCCAGGACAAGCAGGGACACTACAGGACAACACAGTGCTCGTGGAGCAGTGAGGGGAGGGAGGCAGAGCCCACTCCGAAACTGTCCCAGGCCCCAGCTGCTGGCACTTTGAACCTCCTTCACATCCTCTGTGCTTTCTGGCTGAGCTGGCTCTCGTTAACCATTACAACTTGGGTGTGGTAGGAGGGTAGAGGTGCCCGGGCTCCTGGGCGCCAGAGCACACGGAATCCTGAGGTACGGCTGCACCAGCCACGGGGGCCCTGGGTGGCAGAGCTGTCCCTGCAGCTCCACAAGCCCGTGGCACCCATTAAAGGGGCTGTAGCTGGGGGAGAAGTGCAGACGAGTGGGAGGAGAGGTGATGCTGGGCTCCATTCCCGACCCCTCATGGCTTGGGCTTAGTGCATGGCCAGCATCCCAGTTAGGGCAGTATCCTGCCAGGGATGAGGGCATGCCCCTGTGGCACTGGCAATACCTCTGCATATGTGATCTGGGCTGGGCTTTGCCTGATGGGGCACTGCCCCAGGCACAGTCCTGCCACAGGATCCAGTCCTGCCCCAGGCACAGTCCTGCCACAGGAGCCAGCCAGTCCCAATGTTCTGGAGGCTGCCAGCAGGGAAGACAGCCAGTGTTGTGTGGACCTGGTGTCAACCATGGAGCAGGAAGATGCAATCAGGCAGGAGCTGGGAAGCCTCCATGGCATCCCCCTCTGCAAGAGCTTCATCGAGGGCTGGCCACAGGTGAAGGCTTTCCAAGCCCTCCCAGATGACCTGCTCATCTCCACCTACCCCAAATCGGGTGAGGGGTCCTGGGGAGGGGTGCAGGGGGGATGGGGTGACTCCAGCCTTTGCAACGCTGTCCCTGTGCTGCAGGCACAACATGGCTGAGCGAGATCATGGACATGATCTACCACGATGGTAATGTGGAGAAGTGCCGACGGGATGCCATCTACAATCGCGTGCCCTTCCTGGAAATGAAGGTCCCCAGGGGTCCAAGTGGTGAGCTTCCCCAGCCTGGCTGCCTGGCTTGGGTGGAGAGGGAACAGAGCCAGGGTGGGGGTGACGGTGCTGGGGCTCACACCTCTAAGTCTCCTGTGCCACAGGCGTTGAGCAGCTGGAGAACACCCCATCCCCGCGGCTGGTAAAGACCCATCTCCCAGTCCAGTTCCTCCCGACCTCCTTCTGGGAGAAGGACTGCAAGCTAACATGGCAGGTGCCCCCTGTCTCTCTCCCCATCTGGGTTGGTGGGGAGGAGGAACCACTCTGTACTTCCCAAACACATCCTTGGCTCTCTCCAGATTATCTACATGGCCCGCAACCCCAAGGATGTTGTCTCCTACTACTACTTCCACCAGATGGCCAAGAAACACCCTGACCCTGGCACGAAGGCTGAGTTCTTGGAGAACTTCATGGCTGGCAAAGGCGTGGGCTGAGCCACAGGATGCCCACCCTGAAATGCTGGTGGGAAGGACATCCCTCGCTACCCCACTTTTCAGCTCATCCCTTGACCATATCCCACAGTGGCCTACGGGTGCTGGTACGACCATGTGCACGGATGGTGGGAGAAGGAGCAGGAGAAGAAGATACTCCACCTCTTCTATGAGGACATGAAGAAGGTGAGGGTGGGATGGAGGGGAAGGAGCCCTGGTTGCCCCCCCAGTTTTTTGGCAGCATCCTCATGTCAACCGCCCTGCAGAACCCACAGCAGGAGGTGCAGGAGATCTTGAAGTTCCCGGGCAAGGAGTTGGTGGAGGGAACAGTGGAGAGGATCCTGCACCACACCTCTTTCCAGGCGATGAAGAAGAACCCTGCTGCCAACTATGAAACCATGGTCCCCACCGTGACGGATCACAGCGTCTCCCCCTTCCTCCGGAAAGGTGGGGTTTGGCCGGTGGTGGAGGATTTGGGAGGGATGTCCCTGGATTGTATTTCAGCCCCCATCTGTGGCTGCAAATACTTCATGTGTGTGAGGATTTACCCCACTTATTTTCTTGCCCCTAGGGATCTCTGGAGACTGGAAGAACCACTTCACTGTGGCCCAGAATGAGCGTTTCGACCAGCACTACCAGGAGCACAAGGCAGGCTCTGACCTCCACTTCCAGATGGAGGTGTGAGGGGCTCATCCTCCTTCCCAGGAGGACTGTGCTTCTCCTTGCTCTCCCAGTGGGGAAGGTGGATCCAGATGGAAGTTCTTGCACTAATTCACTTTTCTCCCTGCAATATATTGTGATAAATGGAGGTTGAGTCATTGCCTGCAGGGAAAGTGAGGGTGGGGGCTGAACCCCCTGAATTCTAGGCAGTGTCCGGGAACACCTTCATGGTCATCAGGAGAGAGGGTGGACACACTGTGTATTTTTAGCTGGCGATGGTCAGGCATCACTAGGAGTGGGCACCCTCCCAAAAACCACCACTGGCCCTTGTCAACTTGGGCTGCCCCAGCCTACCAAGGTGCCTGGAGGGAACAAAGATCGGTGAGGAGTGGAAAATCCCCAGAGCACCAGCGAATCCAGCACTGCTGCAGCCCTTGCGTGCACAGGAACTTTCATGCCTCCGGGTTGTGGTAAGTTTCTTGACAAAGCGGGTGGTGGTGAGGCTCTCTTTGGCCCAGCTGGAGCTTGGCAGCCCGTGGTCTGTGGAACAAAGGTGAAGGGAAACAGCTCCCTGCTGGCATATGGCCAGGCTCAGCAAAATCACTGTCCTTGCTGGATAGGCAACACACCCTGCAACCTCCAGCCTGGCTGCACCATGCCCTTGCTCTGGGTTGGCTGGAACAAACCAGGCCCTGTCCCACTAGGGAAAAGGGTGTGCTTTGGAGCCCCAAGTTCCCCATTTATGCCCCATTTCTGGCCGGTTCTTGAGTTTCCAAGATTGCAGCTTTTTGGCAAGACAGCCTCATGGGGTTGTTCTATCCCCAAAGAGGTGAAACCCAGATCCGACTTCTAAACAGCAGCAGTGCTATGAGGGGACCTGCCTCACAGGAATAAATCCTTTCCACATACTCATTCAAAGGCCAGTGGAGATGTCTGAGCTTCCCCAGCTCCTGGCTTTGCCTACCATGGTTGCACACGCAGCCAATTTTGCTGGCAAATGGACAGATGGAGAGGCAGGGAGAGCATGCCCCTGCCTGCAAAACGCCTGAACGCCTGCCATGGCATGTCCCATCTCACCCGAAACCTGGCTCTGGGGCCAAGTCAGGGACGTTTCTCTCAAGGCTGCCAGCAGCTGAGCTGCTGGCCGTGCCCAGCTGCCATCTCTCCTGCCCTCCCCACTGCCTCCCGGCTCGGAGATCTCCCGTGGGAAGCAGGTGAGGAAGAACATTTCACCGCCATCGGCACCTTTAAACACTTTTCCCAGAAGCACTTATACTTTGCAACCCCGCAAACTTTGGACCCGTATTTGAGTGGAGTAGGGGCACGACCAAAGCCTGAACCTCACATCCTGCTCGCAAGCCCCACGTCGGTGTGAGGAGCCGGGGACGTCCACGCAGGTGACTCTTGGATCAGGACAGGGTGATAGTCAATCCCCCGGGGTGTGGGTTGGGATTTCCTCCTCGTGTTTACTTCTGCGGGCGGAGGGGAAAGCTGTGATTTCCGCTCCCGCTGCCCGTGTGCGTCCCGGCGGGTGCTGAGCACGGACGGCTCATCACAGGCATCTGAGCACCGTCCCCACCGCCGCTCGCCCCCTTCCCGCACTCCTCCCACCGCAGCACCGGCACCAGGTCGCTCCCGGCTCCTGTCCCAGCTGTGTCCCCCACCTCCCTGCGCCTCTGTCTTCCGGGCAGGGGAAGGATATTTACAAATCCCGCCCCGTAAGCGGCGGGCCGAGCTTTGCCTCCTCCCTGCCAGAGCCCCCGGAAAAGAGGCAAGTAACCGGGGGGCTTTGGCCACGGTCATTTCGGGGTGCCCTGGCCTCATAAGCGGAGGGCCTGCGGGGGTGGGTACGGGGACTCCGTGTCCCCGCAAGCCTCCGGGAGATGGAAGCAAAACACCAAGCCTCTCGCCAAAAATCACAGCGTAGGAGTTTTGCAGCTGGCATGTCCAGCGTTTCTGTCCGGGCCGGTGGGTGGAAAGGTTTCCTGGGGAGAGAGTCCTGTGAGCCCTGCTCCGCGTTCCTGTCTCCGTCAAACCCTTACTCAAGCCCCCTGAAAGCAAGGCTTCCCTGTGCTGCCGTACAATGGAGAGGTGGTGAACAAAAAGCAAAGAGAAAGCAGCCTGAAACTCCAGCCAGGAATGCCCCTGAGAGCTTCTGCACCCAGGAACAGGGCTGCCAGCTTGGTATAGGCAGCTGCCTGCTGCCTGTCTGACCTGAGCCCCCCAGAGCTGGCGATGCCCCTCCAAACTCCCTGCACCACCACCTGGCCCCCAAAATCCCTGCAGAAGACAGGTGCCACCTCCTGCGATGCCAGCAAGCAGGGCATGGTTTCCTTCCTATGGCCAGGATGGCTGGGTTCAGCAGTGATTTTGGGGCCCCCAGGGAAGGAGGTGGCCCCATGATGCTTCTCACTGCCAGCCAGTCCTGCCACATGTCCCTGTCCCCAGCAGGATGGCCGATGTGGACACCTACCTGCGGCAGCCCTGGCGCACCGTGCATGGCATCCCCATGGTCCATGCCTTTTCCCTCAACTGGGAGCGGATTGACAGCTTCCAGAGCCGCCCCGAGGACATCGTGGTGGTCACCTTCCCCAAGTCCGGTGAGCACCCCCAGGCACCAGAGAGGGGCCATGCTCAGGAAGGGAGGTACCAACCTGCAGATGCCTGGGCTGAGACTGGGAGCATGCCAAAAGGCAACACTGGTGAATGGGGACCCTCTGGTGCCTGAGATGGGGCTCCAGTGGGAATGGCATCTGCTGGACACCCGACCTCTCCCCACCAGGCACCACTTGGGTCAGTGAGATTGTGGACATGGTCTTGAAAGGCGGTGACCCGGAAAAATGCAAGCAGGATGACATTGTGAACCGGGTGCCCATGATGGAGTTTGCTGCCCCTGGGAAGTTGCCAGCAGGTAGTGGGGTGGTGGAGGATGGTGGGCAGTAGTGGGTGCTGGATGGGGAGAGGTTTAGTTTTGTATGGGAGGGCACTGCACTGGGATCACTCCTGGGAGAAATCCTTACAGGCACGGACCAGCTGGAGGCCATGCCATCCCCTCGCATCATCAAGACCCACATCCCAGCTCACATCTTGCCCAAATCCTTCTGGGAAAACCGCTGCAAGGTAACAGGCTGGAGTGAACACACTTAGAGGGATCCAGCAGACGTAAGGGGGCTGCCTGCCCTGTGGGGACCTTGCAAGTCCCCACATGCCACCAAGCTTTCTGCAGATGATCTACGTGGGGCGCAACGCCAAGGACGTGGCTGTCTCCTACTACCACTTTGATTTGATGAACAAGTTGCACCCACACCCCGGGACATGGGCCCAGTACCTGGAGGAGTTCATGGCCGGCAGAGGTGGGACAGGGCACCCCTGGGTGCGTGCAGGGGACCCTGTGGAGGACTGTCACCCACTGGCTGCTGTCCCCATGCAGTGGCATATGGCTCCTGGTACAACCATGTCAAGGGCTACTGGGAGCGCAGGAAGGATCACCCCATTCTCTACCTCTTCTACGAGGACTTCAAGGAGGTGATGGAGTGGGGTGGACAGTGGTGTGGGGTCTGGAGGTGGCAGGAGGGGTGAGCGTTGGCCTGTGTCCCACAGGATCTCCGCCGGGAGATTGCCAAGGTGGCCCAGTTCCTGGGGCAGAAGCTGTCGGAGGCGACGCTGGACACCATCATCCGACACACATCCTTCGAGGCCATGCGGGACAACCCTGCCACCAACTACAGCAAGGTGCCCTCCAACGTCATGGACCACAGCGTGTCCCCCTTCATGCGCAAAGGTGAGTGGCTCTGGGGTCCTCTGGCGCACTGTCCCCCCCGGCCCCTGCTGAGCCTCATCTCGCCCGGCCACAGGCACCACTGGAGACTGGAAGAACCACTTCACTGTGGCCCAGAATGAGCGCTTTGACCAGGACTATGCGCAGAAGATGTCAGGCACCGACCTGTGCTTCCGCACTCAGATCTGAGGAGACACCGCCAGATGCCCCTGAAACCCACCCTGTGCTGCAATGGCACTGCTGCTGTTCCTTCCTCTCCCCTGAGACTGCTGGAGAGAAATAAAATGTGCTCCCTGACCCTGCCATGGGTGCTCACTGCCCTGAGCCTGTGCTGATCCCAACCCAGCTGTCCCCCTGGGGCTGCTGTCCTCTTCTTGGGTTGGGGAAAAACAGGTGGCACCCCTCAGCCGCTGTGGTGGGGGGATTGCCAGCGGTAGCTCGTGGGATTGCAGGGGATTTTGGCAAATACGTGTATGGGGAACATGTTGGGTCGGTGTGGGCAGTGAGAGGTGTCCTCCCCACCCTCACACAGTGGGATGTGGCCTGGGACCTGTGAGGGAGAGCAGGACTGGTGCGGCTGAAGTGTCCACTGTGGCTCTGCCTGCGGGTCAGCGGCTGCCGGTTTCTCCCAGCACTCGCTCCTCCCTCCCTGCAGCTGCTGGGCTGGCAAACATCACTGCCCTCAGCGCCCTGCCTCTTCCCTTCTTCCTGTAATAACCGCTGCGAGGCCCCGAGTCTCCCTGTCCTCTGCGGTCACCCTCCTGGTGTCACCGTCCCGGCGTCACTCTCCCAGCGCAGAGGAGCAGGTCTTAGGTGAGACGGGTGTCCCGGGGTGCTCTGCCCACACTCAGCTGCACAGAGCTGCATGCTGCAGGGTCCAGGGTGATGGGTTTGAGGCATTTTGGGTTTGGATGTAATCAGCACCCCTAAACCTTCCCCTGACCTGGGGTCTGCTGCAATAACCCCAGGGACCCAGTTCTCTGCTCCCCAGGGAGCAGGGGTGCTGAGGCAAGGGGAGAGGTGCTAGTCTAGTCTAATCCCCTAGGTCTGGGTGATGCCAGCACGCCGTGGGCACCACTGCCCTTGCCAGGGCTCTGGGTGTGCTCCTGTCCCCGCAGTTGGGACTCCTGTCCCCAGCAGTGGTTGCAGCGATGGCTGCGGTGACCTCTGGTCTGTGCTCTGGTGCTATCAGTGCCGCTCCCGGAGCAGGCACAGTGCCAGGTGACCGGGCGGCTGGTGGCCGCCCTGAGAGGGTGGGGGGGGCCTCCCCTCATCAGCCAGCCCTGCCACATGTCCCTGTCCCCAGCAGGATGGCCGATCCAGACTCCTATCTGCGTCAGCCCTGGCTCACAGTGCATGGCATCCCCGTGGTCAATGCCTTTGCCCACAACTGGGATCGGGTTGACACTTTCCAGAGCCGCCCTGAGGACATCGTGGTGGTCACCTTCCCCAAATCTGGTGAGCATCCTCAAGGCAACCAGATACGCTGGTACTGGGTGGGCAAGTGTGTTGTTCGGCTGAGACCCACTGCCTGGGGGCATGCAGCACCTGTGGGGCTGTCAGGACCAGTTGTATGGGATTTCCCTTTTCCTCCATGGCATTTGGTTGAGGTCTGGGTGATTGTCAGTGCTGAGGCACCCGATGCTGCCCTGGCTGCTCCCCTTGATGGGTTCCTTTTCCCAGGCACCACCTGGGTCAGCGAGATTGTGGACATGATCCTGCAAGGTGGAGATCCTGAGAAGTGCAAGCGGGACATTATCAGCAGGAGAGTGCCCATGCTGGAGTTCTCTGCCCCTGGGAAGATGGCAGCAGGTAGTAAGGTGCAGGGGCACCCAACAGGGGCTGAGTCCCAAGGGTCTTTGCCAGGGGCCCACTGAGGAAGTGCTCTGGGATCCCCCAGGAACAGACCTGCTGGCCACCATGCCCTCACCCCGCGTGGTGAAGACTCACCTGCCGGCACATGTCCTGCCCAAATCCTTCTGGGAAAACCGCTGCAAGGTAACCCCCAAGCCTGGTCCCTGACCTGGGGGGTATTGCAGCTCCCCTGTTGCCCTGAGGCAGGAATCCCCACTGCTCCCTCCAGCATCCTAAGTGGTCATGGGAGTTCTAGGAGCTGGAGCATCCTCCCTATTGGGGGTCCTGGGGCTGTCCCTCATACCTCCATGGCCCATCTGCAGATGATCTATATGGGGCGCAACGCCAAGGACGTGGCTGTCTCCTACTACCACTTTGATTTGATGAACAAGTTGCAGCCGCACCCTGGGACATGGGCCCAGTACCTGGAGAAGTTCATGGCCGGCAGAGGTGGGACAGGGCACCCCTGGGTGCGTGCAGGGGACCCTGTGGAGGACTGTCACCCACTGGCTGCTGTCCCCATGCAGTGGCATATGGCTCCTGGTACAACCATGTCAAGGGCTACTGGGAGCGCAGGAAGGATCACCCCATTCTCTACCTCTTCTACGAGGACTTCAAGGAGGTGATGGAGTGGGGTGGACAGTGGTGTGGGGTCTGGGGGTGGCAGGAGGGGTGAGCGTTGGCCTGTGTCCCACAGGATCTCCGCCGGGAGATTGCCAAGGTGGCCCAGTTCCTGGGGCAGAAGCTGTCGGAGGCGACGCTGGACACCATCATCCGACACACATCCTTCGAGGCCATGCGGGACAACCCTGCCACCAACTACAGCAAGGTGCCCTCCGACCTCATGGACCACAGCGTGTCCCCCTTCATGCGCAAAGGTGAGTGGCTCTGGGGTCCTCTGGCGCACTGTCCCCCCCGGCCCCTGCTGAGCCTCATCTCGCCCGGCCACAGGCACCACTGGAGACTGGAAGAACCACTTCACTGTGGCCCAGAATGAGCGCTTTGACCAGGACTATGCGCAGAAGATGTCAGGCACCGACCTGTGCTTCCGCACTCAGATCTGAGGAGACACCGCCAGATGCCCCCGAAACCCACCCTGTGCTGCAATGGCACTGCTGCTGTTCCTTCCTCTCCCCTGAGACTGCTGGAGAGAAATAAAATGTGCTCCCTGACCCTGCCATGGGTGCTCACTGCCCTGAGCCTGTGCTGATCCCAACCCAGCTGTCCCCCTGGGGCTGCTGTCCTCTTCTTGGGTTGGGGACAAGCAGGTGGCACCCCTCAGCCGCTGTGGTGGGAGAATTGCTGGCAGCAGCTCATGGGATCGCAGAGGGTTTTGACAAAACTGCATGTGGGGAAAGTGCTGGGTGGGTGTGGGTAGTGAGAGGTGTCCTCCCCACCCTCACACAGTGGAATGTGGCCTGGGGCCTGTGAGGGAGAGCAGGACTGGTGCGGCTGAAAGTGTCCACTGTGGCTCTGCCTGCAGGTCAGTGGCTGCTGGTTTCTCCCAGCACTCGCTCCTCCCTCCCTGCAGCCACAGCATTGGCAAACATCACTGCCCTTGCCTCCCTGTCTCTGCCCATAAGAACTGCTGCCGTCACCCTCCCCTGGTGTCCCTGCTGGTGTCACCCTCTCAGTGTCACCCTCCTGGTGTTACCGTCCCAGCGTCACTCTCCCAGCGCAGAGGAGCAGGTCTTAGGTGAGACGGGTGTCCCGGGGTGCTCTGCCCACACTCAGCTGCACAGAGCTGCATGCTGCAGGGGCCAGGGTGGTGGGTTTGGGGTACTTTGGTGTGCGATCAACACTCCTAAACCTTCCCCTGACCTGGGGTCTGCTGCAATAACCCCAGGGACCCAGTTCTCTGCTCCCCAGGGAGCAGGGGTGCTGAGGCAAGGGGAGAGGTGCTAGTCTAGTCTAATCCCCTAGGTCTGGGTGATGCCAGCACGCCGTGGGCACCACTGCCCTTGCCAGGGCTCTGGGTGTGCTCCTGTCTCCGCAGTTGGGACCACTCCCCAGCAGTGGTTGCAGCGATGGCTGCGGTGACCTCTGGTCTGTGCTCTGGTGCTATCAGTGCCGCTCCCGGAGCAGGCACGGTGCCAGGTGACCAGGCTGCCCTGGCCATTGTAGCCTGCCTGGTCTTTGCCTAGCTCCTTCCTGCCCCAGCAGCAAACTCTCCCACTAAAGCAAATCATTGCAGGATGACTGGGAAAGTCACGGGGGAAGGCTTGCCATGGGAACACAAATAGCAAATGTGCATGAAAAGGTGGAATGGAGAGAGGAACTCCTCCTTTCTGTGCTGGTGAGCCATTAGATGAGTCCCATCATGCCTATACATATGGGATTTGCAGATTTGCCCATCACCATAGCACACAGCTTTCTCTGGGAGGTTGGACAGGTGCTGGCAAGACAAGAATGTCACCTCTGCAGGGAGCTTGGCCAAGTCTACTGCCGCTCCTCACTCTAGAGCTGACAAGGACAAGGTGCAGCACCTATTCTTCCAACAATGCAGATTCCTAGCAGGGACACCAAGCTTGGCCTGAACCTTCTCTCATTTCTTTAATGTTTTGGCTTTGCATGGAAATGGCTCCAGTGGCAGCCACCCTGATGGCTGTTGTTTACGTGCCAAGGTGCCTCTGCAGCATTTCAGTAGCAGTGAAGAGAGTTCATATCAAAAAATCAAAGTGCAATGCTATAAACCTATGTTATAATGCTATAAACCAGCCCCTGGTTTTTTCACCCTGCAGTAACAGTGCAGAGGTATAAAGATATAATTTATTCAAGAAAGATGGTTGTGGTAAGGCTTTCTCGTGTCATTGACTTTTGTTGGAGTTTCCCTATACCCTGGGGATTACAAGCCTTTTACTGAGTGCACGCACATGACTTTGCAGAATTGCTCAATCCCGTCACTTCTGCGCGTACTCAGAGATGAGCCAACTTTGAAATTTTCCCAATCTTGTATCCTCCCTTCCCCTTTCCAACTCCCCTATCCGAAAAAAAAAGGATAGTCAAGACTTTTAAGTCTGCTTTCAGACCAGAGGCTGCTTCATTGCATTAAGTGAAGGGGAAAGCACAGAGTCATTTGGTGCTTCTCCAGGGTAAAAGCTTCCCTTTCCCACCCTGGCCCTGAATTTTTGAAGTGCTGCCTGGCATTGAGGTTTTCTAGAAATCAAAGCGCCATGCACGCTGCAATCCCCAGCCAGCCAGCACAATGGTGAAGAGACCCTTGTGTGGAAAACATTAGTTTGCATTGCCTAACTTTTGCACGAGGGCCTTAGCCTTGGAAAGCCCGTTGTTTTTTAACAAGTCTAGAGGTTGCATCACTGTCTGCAGCTCTTCTGTTAGTAATGTTAGATGTGTGAAATACAGGCACTTAACACCATCTACTTTCTTCTGCCCCACTTCTCTCTCATTTGCTGGATTTTGTTCTTTAATCCTCTCAAAATGCTTATCTTCTCTGAGCTGAGTAATCTGAGTATCATCTTTAGAGCTGACCATGGAAACAAGACAAATTTAACTCTTTGATTCCCTTAGCAATTGTTCTCATTTTCTATGGAGGAATTTGGTACTAAGGGGTTGGAAACAAAAACCAAGTTCCCATCTAAGTTTTTATCCAGGAAAGTGGTCCCAGCACCAAGCCTGAGGGAGTTCAAGAAGCATTTGGACAAAGCTCTCAGGCACTTGCTGTGATTCTTGGGGCTGTCCTGTGCAGGGCCAGGAGTTGGACTTCAATGATCCTTGCAGGTCCCTTCCAACACAGGATATTCTATGATTCTATGATTTGCTCTAGCCCACATGAACACGGCCTTTCAATAGTTGCTGGAAAAGCTTTAAGTTTCTTATAGGACTTTATGAAATAAGCTAAATTAGCCTGAAAAAAAATCTTACTCTGGAGAGACTAGTGAAATTCCTGGCTGTAAGGCCAAATTACTGTTGAAACATGCTGGCATAATAGTCCTGGATTCTGAGGGTTTAGAAAAAGCCCTGTTGAATATTATGGAGAGTACTTAAAAATCACTGAGATGCACTTTTAGATTTCTATATCTTCAGGTTACTGAACACTTGCCTAGATCTCCAGAATCAAGGGCCACAGAGACAACACAGGTTGTCAAAGACACCAACTTTTGAAAACCTTTGCAAACAAACCACAAGATTCAGTCTTTATTCTCGTCTACAGTTTATAAACTAAGCTACTACCTAAGAAACAATTTTGTTTTGCCACCTGGGACCCTAAAGGGAGTAAAAAAAGTCTTTTTAGCAGTCAGACATCATATTTCTTATCTCTAGGATACCAAGTCTTCCTGAGAACCTGGCTCTGTAATAACATCACAATATATCCTGGCAAGTGAAAGACCATCTCAACCATTAAATTCCCAGAGCATAACAAAGCAAGAATAAACACAGAATACATGCCTTGTTGCCACCATCCCGTATTTTATTACTTCCTCCTTTTGGAAAGTCCAGTTCAGAGGGTAACTTACTTAAGCTCCTTCTGCCTGATAACCAATCCTGCTGGAGCAGCCCAGGCACAAAGGAGGGGAGCAGCAAGGAAAAGCAGCGAACTGGTGTGGCAAATTGCATCTGCAACTCAGAGCACGATGTTTATGTACTTTGGAAGACTCTGCTAGGTAAGAGTTTTTGCTGCATGGCATTTTTTCCCCAAATTATATGCGTGGGTTTTAGTTGTCATTTTGGCTCTAGGTGGCTAAAGAGCTGCTTCCAAGCATGGTGTTTATATTCAAGGGACAACTTTCCAAGTGAGAGCCATCCCAGAAGATGTAGGTTTTGCTCTTTAGCACCTTTAGGACCCAGAAGAGGCTCAGACTCATGTTTAAACACCTGAACTGAGCCCACAACATGACCAGGTTGGTGGTGATGTGCCGCAGGCAGTAGCAATGGACTCACTGTGTTAAAAGATGTCTGGGAGCAGTTGGAAGCTACCGGTGACCTATTAGAACAAATTACATGTTATTATTGGCATTATCATCAACAAAATGAAGGATCTGTTGACTTCTCTAGGCATAAGAAATATCAGCACTTTCAGTATCTCACTTTGGAAAATGATGCCACTTCCAAGTCAACTCCGTGGCCTCTCATTCCTTGGCCTGCCTCTGGCATTGCTAGTTTATGGAAAAAATGCAAGGGATTTGTTTGAGTCTCAGAGCTGGCATCCAGGGGACTGGCTCCTCTGACAGCAGTGAGGATTGCTGTCATCCTCCTAACAAGAGAACAGAACTCCCTCAGTGGGAAGCTAACGGGTAGAAGGCAGAAAGTGAAAAATGAATCACCAAACATCTTTTTTTTCATTTCAGAGCTCAGACCAAACACAGGTTATAAAGGCACTACCTGTTCAACAGCAAGCTCTCACTTCTGCTAAGAGTGCTAGCAAGGAGCCATCAAACACAACACAAAGGTGCAGCACTCCCAGCTGGAAGGGAAAATTCCCAGACTATCTAGCCCTTGACTCTGCCATGGCCATGAAAACAATCGGCTCAAAGAAATGCCTCCAGCTGCTCCTTTTTCAGGTTGCTCTTCTAGGGCCTGTCTTCTGTGGGAAGATACTGGTCTGGCCAACAGAAGGCAGCCACTGGCTGAACATGAATGTGATTATACAGGAACTCATCCGCCGTGGGCACAGCTTTACCATCCTGGTATCCAACGCTACCCTCTTCATTGAACCCAAGCCTAAGGCCACGGAGAAGTTTGAGACCTATTATGTGCCTTTCAAGAAAGATGTCCCTGAGAGCCTGATTAATGGAATAGTGGATCTATGGCTCAACAACAGGCCAACCATCTCAACCTTCTGGCAGTTTTACAAGAAGCTGGGAGCACTGTCCGTAAGCTGGCAGGAGATGAACAAGCTCATGTGCGACGCAGTGCTGACCAACCAAGAGCTGATGGCTCGTCTGCAGGGGGCTGGCTTTGACCTGCTGCTGTCAGACCCGGTGACCCCCTGTGGGGAACTCCTGGCTGTCAAGCTGGGCATTCCCTTTGTCTACTCGCTACGTTTCTCCCCAGCCTTCACTCTGGAAAGGCACTGCGGCAAGATGCCAACCCCACCATCCTACACACCTGCAGCCCTATCTGAGCTCACTGACCACATGTCCTTCGGAGAGAGAGTAAAAAACTTTGTGTCCTACCACCTGCAAGACTACGTTTTCCGGACCTACTGGGGACATTGGGATAACTACTACAGCAAGGTCTTAGGTAAGCCTTCTGATACTTCCCTCCTTTTTATATAGAGTCCATTCTTATGACCTGCAGAGCCAGGAACCCACCAGGGTCACAAAGTCAAGGGAGAGGTCAGCAAGAGGTTTGTCATTATGTCCCTAAAAAGGGACTGAGCCACCATCAGCCAGGGTGCTGTGCTGCTATGCCATTGCATTGAGACAGGATCAGGGTCATCCCAATTGACAGATCTGACTTTTGCCATAATTGATTTTAGCGTGGAGTTTGATACAACTTCCACATCATACAGGGCACTCAGCAAGGGTGACTGCTTGCACAGAAAGCAGCCAAGAACAGAGATATTTTCCTCATCCAGAGAACCATAACAAGGAGGGTGGAGTTGGTGAATTACAAGCCAGCCTTGTCACCCTCAGTAGCAATACTTAAGTGCACTGTGGCTTTGTAATAGAGACTTCACTTATGTCACTGGTCATATAAAACCAATTCTCTCTGCACAAAACAAGCTTTATTTAGAACATACCTTCCCACCCACAAGCAAACAGTAAAAACACCAAGTCTTTCTCCGCAGGCTTTTCTTCTGGACTGTTTTGAGTGATCAGGTAGAAAAATATGTTTTTTGTTAATCACATGTCATTTCTACTACCTTCACATTGAGCTCTTCAAAAGGACCTCTTCCAAATCTCTCAGGGTTCAATTGCCTGCAAATACCTGCATGCTGCAAGACTCCACAAGTATACCAAGCTGGTGTCATGTGTACAGTACATGAGGTACCTCAGCTTGACTTCTCACAGTCCAGCTGTTTCCATTACCCACATTTTCATCTCAGAAAGGATGCTCTAGGCAGCATGGAAACTATACCAAAAGCCTTGGATGACAACATTAGGAAATCAATGTGTAACAGCACTGGGCAGAAACCTTGTAATAATGATTTTTACCACAGAAAAGAGAACTTACAGTATTTCTTAATTGCACATCAGGAGGGACCATATAAATAAAACTGTTTAATGGATTTTCTGGTTCAATTTATAGTGCATAATTGGCACTTAGTGGCAGGCAGGAAGCCTGCACTATCCTATCATGGTCTCCCACAGTGCATGCTCTGGAAGAGGCAAGTTCACGTGAGGACAGTCTTACTCTGATACTGGAGTCCTTTGCTGTGTAGTTTCATGCACTTCGAGATACAACTCTCTTGCTGCAGCCCTGTATCACCACTTTAGTGTGTTCTAAAGGGATGCTCGGTGGCTTTAAAAAGCAAAAGGGTGCCCACACAGTCAGTGAACCTCTTTGCTGCCTACCCAGCTGTGTTTCAAAGAGCCAGAAGAATAAAAAGCCACCTCTCCTACCAAACAAGTAACACAGAGACCATAGTTAGACAGGCAGGAGGGACGGGATTACCAACAGGATACAACCCTCACTGGACTGAGCCCCCCAGGACTGACGGCTCTCCCTGCTGCTCCAGAGGAATCACATCTCCCAGCTTCAGCAAGCTGTTTACCACCAGAGGGTGCCAGCTGGTGCCAGTCACCTATTTTGTCCCCTAGGAAAACATATTAAACATGCTGTCATGCAGCACATGATTTCACACTGCCCATCTTTGGCTCCCTGCCCTCGGGATCAAGGCAGTGTCACACATGCCCAGCCCAGTTTGGGAGCGCCACTGCTCCTGGTGAAGGAAGGCTGTGGGGCATTGCCACACAGGGCAGGCGATGGCAGGGAAGGAGGTGGCAGTGCTTTGGCTGCTGGCCGTGTTGGGCTGCGGGTCCGGAGGGAAGGTGCTGGTCTGGCCGGCTGACTACAGCCACTGGCTGAACATGGAGCACATGCTACAGGAGCTTGTGGTCCGGGGCCACGAGGTGACGGTGCTGCTGCCTTCGTGCTTCCTCATCCTCAATCCCACGCAGCCCTCACCCTTCCAGTTTGAGGTGATTGAGGTGCCGATCACCAAAAAGGAGATGACTGACATAATGGATGAAATGTTATACTTTTTTTTTTATGAGGAGAGAGAGCTACCTATCTGGAAAGGTGCTTACAAGATAGTTCAGAAGTTTCTCCAGATGAAGAACGTAACTAAAATAATTTGTGATGGAGTTGTGAAGAATGAGACCCTGATGGAAAGACTGAGGGCATCTGCCTTCGATGTCCTTTTGGCAGACCCACTGGCACCCAGTGGGGAGCTGGTTGCTGAGAAGCTGAGTATCCCTTTTGTGTATACCTTCCGGTTCTCCATGGGCAACACGGTGGAGCGGCTCTGTGGAACACTCCCAGCACCTCCTTCCTACGTACCAACCACCCTAACCAGCCTAACAGATAGGATGACCTTCTGGCAAAGGCTAAAAAACGTCCTCAGCTATGCTCTGCAGGATTTCGTATTTCATTACGTTCTCTGGGCAAGCTGGGATCAATACTACAGTGAAGTTTTAGGTAAGGCTGCTCTCTTTCCAGAAATTACATCTGCTATACACACAAGAGTAAATACCCAGAGATGAGAGGTTAAGGCATGAATCAGGAGAAAGACAGCCCCAAATTCAACTCTCCTTCCTTCAAAATTCCTGCATCAAGTCAAACAGTCCAGGCAAGTACAAACATTGCCTGTTAATCCTGACCTGCTACACTGGTAGAGCTAAGTCTGTACAGGTCCTTCCAGGATATGTAAAACATTCCTAAAGCACTTGAAACAGATTTTATTAGTCATATTCATAGATGAATCATGACAACCACTAAGAACAGTAAAATACTAGATACCCACCACACAATAGTACTTTTTCTCCCATAGCACACTTCTTACTTGCTACCTTGTCTCAAAATGAGAGATAATACCCTCCTGGGGACCTTCAAAAGTCTGGGACATCAGATGAGCCCCAAGTCACAGTGATAAAAGCCCCTCCACAGAGCCATGGTTCTTTGCTTTTCTGAAAGTGTCTGAAAAACTATTAGATGATAGTTATATTTATCTGTAAGTGGTTTTTAATTTGTTAGAAAATAATAGTTGTATAATTGTTTTCCCATTTTTGCTCTAGGCAATTATAGTAATGCTTAAAAGGAAACAGGCCAAACATGTATGCATTGTTGGTGGGGAGATAAAACGGGTATTTCAGTATGAGACTTTAAAGTGTTTTTATTTATATTTCACTAGTAAGGTGTAATTCTGCTGAGAGAGCTAAGTTGCTAAGGTATCCTACTCTTAGAGTACCTAGCTGTGTGTTTGTGTTGCTTATCATGTTATGATGACAGGACTAGAAAATCTTGTGCTGGCTGAAGCATGGTTTGGTGTCTGTTGTGCAAGCCTCAGAGCTGTTTGGATCTTGTGGTGTCTTTTTTTATTGTCAGCTGTGGAGTTTAGCATTTATGGCTCCATGTGCAATGCCTGTTTTGTTAGCTTGCATGGGCTGTATGATGGATTTGTGCTGAAAACAGTTTTGATAACACAGGGATGCTTTAAGTACTGCTGAGCAGTGCTTACAGAGATTCAAGGCCTTTTCTGCCTCCCAGCCCACCCCACCAGTGAGGGGGCTGGGGATGCACAAGAAGTTGGGAGGGGACACAGCTGGGACAGCTGATCCCAACTCACCCAAGGGATACTCCAGCCCATGATGATTTTGCGCTCAACAAAATAAAAGACATGGGGGAGAAGTTTGTCAGGGCTGCTGTTTCTCAGGGACTCACTGGGTATTGGCTGGCTGGTAGTGAGCAACTGTTCCTTTCGCATCACTCAACTTTTCTTGCTCTTTTTTTTTTTTTCCTTAAGTTGTCTCAGTCTCAATCCATGAGTTTTCCAACTTTTGCTCTTCCTTTTCTCCTCCTGCCATGGGAAATTTAGAGGCTCTGTGGTGCCAAGCTGCCAATCAAGACTAAACCACAAAATAGGGAAAACGCTTCTGGTTTCCACATGCTGCAAAATGCACTTTGTGGTGAGCAGATAGGAGCTGCTGTAATTTTGAGATCAGTTGTGGCCTTGCAGGACACTCCAGAACTGGGTATGATGCTTGCCCAGCCCTCCCACGAGTGTTGTTTTGTGTTACGACATACCCTCTTGCCACGTTCGCCAATCTTGTCACGTTCGCCAATCTTGTCACGTTTGCCAGTCTAGTCACCAAACAGATGCCGCTTTTAATTGGCTGGCTCTTAAGTGTTTGCACAGTGAAGCAGTGAACTGCTTCCAGTTCGGTCAGACCAGAGTTGTGCGTGGAATGCTGAGATGTTGGGACCAAAGTTCCCCTGGCTGCTCTGGGCCTACGCATGCTGCTGCAGCACTGGTCTTTGTGGGAAGGTGGTGGTCTGGCCCACCGATGCCAGTCACTGGATCAATGTGAAAGTTCTTCTGCAAGAGCTCGTTCTCCGGGGTCATGAAGTGACTGTGCTGGCGCCCTCAAGCAATCTGCTCATCGACTACCAGGACACCTCCTCCCCTTTCACTTTTGAGGTCCTGCAAGTCCCCTATAGCCAGGAGACCCTGGATGCCTTCATGGACGACTTCCTCAATTTCTGGATGAATGAAGCCTTTAATGTCTTCCCCTGGGAAATCATGTGGACAATGAAAGAGCAAGTGGAGGTCTTTTCCAATATGTCAAAGCAGACCTGTGACACCTTGGTGACGAACTCTCACCTGATAGCAAAGCTGCAGCAGGCCAAGTTTGATGTTCTGATTGCCGACCCCTTCTCTGTAGGCGGGGAGCTTGTAGCAGAAATCCTAGAGATCCCTTTTGTCTACAGCTTCCGCTTCTCTGATGGGAACGTGGTAGAGCGGCTGTGCGGTGGGCTCCCGTCCCCACCTTCCTATGTGCCTGCTAGCACAATGGGGCTGACACACCAGATGTCCTTTACGGAAAGACTACGGAACTTCCTCTTTTACTTTTGCGCCGATTTATTTTTCTTGAAGTTTTGGCGTGATGAATGGGATGGGTACTACAGTAATGTCTTAGGTAAGGCAGCTCTTGAGTGGTTCCTTTTCTTGCATAGGTTGTGCCTTTTGAATGCTTTGGGACCACCATGCTTGTCTCAAAATACTCTTTCTCAGAGGCCAGCAGAGGTGGCAATCCCGAGGTCTCTTGCAACTGTGCATAGTGCAGGATGCTGAGTGTGAGTTCAGATTCTCGAACAACAAATGCTGTCACCTTTCTCTTTCATCCACCATTCAGTGTTTGAAATAGTCTCCTTAAACTACATACATACCTGAAAATTTTGTTCCAACATAGTACAACTCAGGCATGATTCAATGTTTAATAAAGAGACCTTTTAGTTCAATGGACTTTGAATCATGTCCAGGATATCTAAGTTTAGGCAGATAACGAGTGAACAGCAAACACAAGGGCATCTCTTCTGTTGCTGTCAAATCTCTTCCTGCATTTGCAAGGAACGCCTCTGTGCTCTGAAAACTAGTCCCTCTTCTCTGGATTGAATTTTTTTAATACCACATAAAGATATAATTGCACCTTTGTATCACTCTACTTGTAACGCAGACTTAATTTTAACTTCAGCAACTTTGTAACTGACTCATTGCTCTTTAATTTAAATATAAAGAAAAAATTACTGGTGTAGATTATTATACTGATCAAGCAGTATAAGAAGATACCCTACAGATAATTTTTATCTTGCTGCTTATTTAGCTTGATTCCTGCTTGCATTAGTCTGGCTTTGGAAAACTATTCATCAATACTTCTAACCTTTTTACTCCCCAGTTTCAGTTTGTGGAGAAAATACTGCAAAGACAACTTGCAACATGTACCTAAGAACATATATTTTTCCAAATGGTAAACTATGAAACATCAGATTACCATCAGATTTTTTTTCAGATGGATTTATAGAGATACTGGATTTTGCATAAAACGACATTAGAAGTATCTATGGAGTTGGCCAATTTTTCCCAGTATGTGTCAGAAGCAGCTGACCCAGTCCTCAAGAAAACTAGAGATGTCTGTACCTGTCTTTTATCTGAGCAGCCGCTAAATGAGTCACCATTTGAAAAATGCTACAGAACTTTCTTTAAACTTTCCTCCTCCCTGACAGGTGATCATCACTTTGTGATCCATTTATTTTTTATTTGGAACTAAATTTTGTGTGATTGTTCTCTTTCCCAACGTGTGTTTTCATTACAACCACAGGTAATGAAATCTTTCAGCACTACAAGAATTGCACTTCTATATTAGACACTAAATGCTTCTCACTTGTATTTCTCTAAAGTAATCTTGAAGGTTCAAAATCCTTTCAAGGATTGTACCGCCTTGCTCATGCTCAGCCACCTGCTAAAGCTGAACATAGGACAGGGCAAAGAATAGGTCCAGATTTGTGACGTTTTCATTTTATGAATGGTTTGATAAATTACACTGATTGGGAGTGCCAAAAGACAAAGGTAAGGCTCCTGTTTCACAATCTAGAGCAAACAAGGTCACTCTCGTGCATGTTGTAAATTTCTTGCACCTTTGTCCACAGGAAGGCCCACAACCCTGTGTGAGACAATGGGGAAAGCAGAGATTTGGTTAATCAGAACATACTGGGATTTTGAATTTCCACGCCCTTTCCTGCCCAACTTTGAGTTTGTTGGAGGACTTCATTGCCAGCCTGCAAAACCATTACCAAAGGTATCCCAACTTTGTTCTGCCATTGGCTGGTCTGTTACAAAGACCGTTTCTCTCCCTGATCAACCACGCAAGCCATGTCCTGAGAAAGCTCATTCTTAAAGAAGATGTTCTGGTGCTGCTGGGGGGCAAGGAACTGTTTAGCATCCGTCCATACTTGTCCAAATGGACGGCTGGTTTAGGCCTGCTGTCTTAAAAGAGGATAGCTGATGTCAGCATGGCGTAATACAGTGCCTGCTTTAGGAAAAATAGGTACTACCTCAGGGTACTTAAATGTAATATTTAATTCTAACACAGACTTGCAGCCCATGATAACTTTGAAATACCTGATGCCAAAAGGCATTGTGACAAGGTAAATTCTTTAGGTAAAATGGGGTCAAAACTTGCAGAAATAGATGAGTGATAAACACTTTTTCCATTGTACTTTAGTTTAAGACATCTTAAAGGAAGCAAAACACTGAGCACCTCCAGCCTATGCTCTGCTGTGAATTGCAGTATTCAAGTGGAATTTGAAACTCCCAAATACTGACGATTGACAACATGACAAGTTCTGGTGTAGATTATCATTCCTGTAGGTGCATATAGGCCATCTTCAGCACAAGTTGTCTACTAAAAGAAACCACCTAACTCTCTTCTCACTCCCCTGTAGCATGGGTTGAGCTTGGGGAAAATGGATAACCATTCTCTTTTGCATGTTACTGCTCCAGTTCCCATGACACTGACTAATAAAAGGAACAGGAAAACCTATTGGTCTGATTTGTAGAAAAGGTTTTGAGCAATGTGGTATGTTGCAAGAAATGAGAACTGACTGAAATGTCTGACTAACAAAGTGACAGCACCAACTCAGTGATTCTGTGATCAGGATGCTGAAATATCCTCTCAGTTTGCAGCAGAGCTATGCAATGCAAAGTACTCGTTCCAGGAAAATCCAGAACCACGACGATGCTGTGGAGGGTGTCACAGGTGTCACAGGTGTCACAGGAGCACAGGTGCTCATGATAGTGCCAAGATTCATTCTTGCTGCTTGAAATGTATCCTGAAGCTCGCTTTCAAAAAGACAAAGCATCTGTCACCTGTCTCAACTTGTCCTGCCCCTCCTTGGGGAGAAACTGACTGTTTTCCACAGGGCCAGGTCAAGCCCTTCTGTCAGGAGGTGCTTATACCACCATAACTTCCTTCATAAGCTGAAAAGGTTATGCTCTCTATTCACAGAAATCTGTGTAATCTGCATTGTGTAATGACCCCTGCTATGTTTTCTGCCTCTCTTAGGAAATGGAAGAATTTGTTCAGAGCTCAGGGGAACACGGCGTCATCGTATTCACTCTCGGGTCAATGGTCTACAACCTGAGTGATGTAAAAAGTAATGTGATTGCCAAAGCCCTCAGCCAGCTCCCACAAAAGGTGAATTTCTTTTCAAGCCTAAAACAAGTTGCCTTGTTTTTTTCACTCCCATTGCTCTCAGTGAGACTTTTATGTTTGGAGTGGCCTGTTCTTTACTGCATCCCTGCTGGATGTGATAAAGCCAGGAAGCTGGGCTCTCTCTCAGAGAGAAAAACTGCTGAGTTACTTCTTGGGGAGTTCTGGTGTTTCACCTCCTCTGAACCAAATGACGTGGAGGTGTGTCTACAGGCCAAAATACAAAAGTCACTCCATGCATTTTTTATAATTAGCACATAATAACCAATCAAAGAGTTCAACTGGAACCAAAGCTATCTGAATTACTGGGAAAAGGTACGTGGGTTTGAGATAAAGCTCTAAATTACACGTAATAATACAGAAAAGCACATCACATGCACCCTGTTTATCTTATCCTTCCTCTGTTCAAGGTCCTCTGGCGGTACAAAGGGAAAAAACCAGAAACTCTGGGCTCCAACACCAGGATTTTTGACTGGATACCACAAAATGACCTGCTTGGTGAGATTGATTCTATTTGGGATGGATTGCACCCTTGGAAAAACTGTTTCCTTTGTTTTTCCACTAGAATGGTTCATTCAGGCAACAGAACCATGTAACGCTTGTGGAAACACTTCGTTTCACAGCTTAAGCTACAGAGCTTTGCTCTTGGGAGCCTTAGTTTCCTAAAAGGCTCTGACTTACAGAGCTTGGTGGCAGTTGTCTGGAAGGGCTCAAGAGCACCTGCAGGCAGGAGTAAATACCAAAGTAGAGATGTACTCTGGAGCTGGATTTGGCCTCTGCAATTCATCTCCAGGGCTCATTCTTCAAAATGCTTGATCTAAGCAATGCTGAAGCAGGGGGCCATTCTGAACCTGATACTGTGTGAAAACCAGAACTGCACAATAGCAGAAGGGCTGAAGTAACTCTGGGGTAGTCTGGAGGGACATGTTGATTCACATGTTGTATTAAAATGACTGTGTGAAGGCTAAGCATGCAAGCTCTGCTGCTGATCCAGAGGTCAGGGCTGTTCCAGAGCAGTGCACAGGCCTCTCTAGGCAGTGCTGACATCCCAGTGAATGCAGTCTGCCACAGCTCCTGTAACACGCACCTCTCCTTCCCCGTTCCAGGCCATCCCTTGACAAAGGCCTTTATTACACATGGTGGGACCAATGGGCTCTATGAAGCCATCTACCATGGGATCCCAATGGTTGGGATTCCCATGTTTGCTGACCAGCACGACAACATCGCTCACATGGTAGCAAAAGGAGCTGCAGTTCAGGTGGATTTCAACACAATGAAGACGCAGGACCTGGTTGATGCACTGAACGCAGTCATTTACAATTCCACGTGAGTTTTGTTCTTGCCTTACAGTAGGTTGAGGTTATTAAAATCCTGGGCTGCTGATGTGAGAAAGTCTGCTGGCTCTTCTGGGAATGGAAAATGCAGAGTAGCTGAAGTTTGGAATTAAGATAATTCCCCTTAGTTTTACTACTGAGCATGATACCATAGGGTCTGAGATCCCCTTGGGGCAGCTGGGATCAGCTTTCCTTGCGCACCGCCAGCCTCCTCACTGGTGGGGTGGTGTGAGAGCCAGAAAAGGCCTTGACTCAGTAAAAGCTCAGCAGTAAGGAAAACATCCCTATTGTATCAACACAGTTTCCAGCACAAATCCAAAACATAGCCCACACCAGCTGCTATGAAGAAAGTTAACTGTATCCCAGCCCAAATCAGCACACTATTATATTGGAACAGAAAATGCTGCAAATGTTTCCATGTTGTTTTTTTAAAAAGAGTATCTGGAATAATTTTGAGTAACTTTTCTTTGCAAAATATTGGCTTTCTCTATTACTATTCTTAACCCAACTTTATGCATACAGGAATAAATTTGACCAGTTTCAAATATATTTAAGTAAGATTGATGAAAGTAAAAGCAGGGCTGTCTACTTTCCTCAAGAGGACTGCCAGGTGCTGAATAGTATGTTTCAGGAATGAGTGAGAAATCTCTTCGGTTTCTTCTTTTTCCCCCAGCTATAAGGAAAATGCTCTAAAGCTATCCAAGATACAGCATGACCAGCCCGTTAAGCCTCTGGACAGAGCTGTCTTCTGGATTGAATTTGTCATGCGTCACAAAGGAGCAAAGCACTTGAGACCAGCTGCTCACCATCTCACCTGGTACCAGTACCACTCCCTGGATGTTCTGGCATTCTTGTTCGCCTGCATAGCCACTGTTGTCTTCATTCTTTTCAAGTGCTGCCTATGTTGCTGTAGAAGATGTGGCAGAATTGCAAAGAGGAAGAAAGAATAGACATCTTGTTCCCATCAGCAGTTTCCTTCTCCTAGGCTGACTCAGCAAGGCATTTATGCACATTCTTTGGTGAACATGTTTATTAGGATATGCTTTAAGCTGGGCATATCACGAATGCACCACAACAAAGCTGTTGTAGGGCAGAGCTGCTTGCTTAGCCAGCAAATTCCTTCTGGTTTAAATAAAATTGAATTATAGTTGATTTATCCTTGAGACCATGTTAGCTGATCACACATGGTCCTTGCCATGGTAACTGCTGCTCTAAGTTTTCAAATATCTCAAATATTAATATTCATTTCATAAATTCAGCCTTGACCAGTGTGGTACTATGGGTCTGCAACTGGGCTCCTTAGATCCTAACTCTGTCCTGTCCTCTAGTGTCATGCAGGCTTGATCACTGATTCACAACCAAAATGCCTCCTCTCCTGTCAGAAAAGCTCTCTCCAGACTGGACAGTGAAGCCAAGATCATGCGCTCCTAAAAAGTGCCTGTCTGAAGGGCCATGATCATGAAAACTGGGAGCTGCAAGTGGCAAATGCACTGACTACTTGGGGGCTGAGGGGAGACTAGAACCCTAAGACCATCAAAAAATTACTTTCCAGAACCCTAAGACCATCAAAAAATTACTTTCCTGGGAACCATTTCTCTTTTCCATTCAGTCCAGAATTCCTACTGCACAGGCCATCATTCTAGCTGCAACACTGCAAAGGTGTGAAAATCACATCTGTCAGGAACTTGCCCACCTTAACCTCCAAACGCCTCTGAACCATGCTAATTGATAAATGCAAGAAAACCTCTAGAGAGGGAACATGCAAAGAAGTAACATTCCATGTGGAAACAGTGCAATAGCCACTTGCCCTGCCTGAAAAGTTGGAGAGAAAATAGTGCTGCACTTGGGTCAGTAAGAGTGGTAGTAAACACAGTACTTCTTCAGGTGTTAAAGATGCCCCTAAAACGCTGCTAGTCCAGGCCTCCTGTTCTAGGTAAGGTTATTTCACTGCTGTGCCAGCTTAAGAAAGAACCTGCTCAAATTTTAACTGATATTTTCAAATACTCTGGAATTGTTTTCAAACACTCTGGAATTGTTTTCAAACAGAACATGATTATTTGTTTACATAATAAAAGTCCTTACACCACATCAACTTTTTTTATTAGCATTGTCATGTTTCAACATCTGCTTAAACCTCTCCATACTATAACATGTACAAAAGCTCAGTGAACTGTTTCCAGACTGAAGAGGGGTTACAACAAGACTACTGCATCTCATGGCATTTTCTGGAACACTGTTCCCGTTGTCATGATGGGATCATAACCAGGAATATGTACAGTGAATAGGAAGGGGAACTGCATGACACTAAGGCCCCAGATCAGAAAGGGGTTGCTGTAATTGTTCAGAAAGCTGGGTGGGTCCCTGGGCACAGCTCCACCAAGCTGGATCAGTAAGAGCCCATGTCACCCAGCTGCTGAGATGTCAGTTTGGATGCCAGAAGGCCAGCAAGCCTCCCAGCATGCTGCACAGGCATTGGTCAGACAGGGCTAACAAAGGACACTGGAAACAGGATATATGGGAAAAGCTGGACAAAGTGCTGCACACTTCATGTAAGGAGGTGCTTCATTTCTGTAACGTACTCAGAGAAATTTGGCTTATCTAGTATTGAATTCAGAAAGTAAAAAAACCAAAAAAACTCAAACAAAACCAACACCCCCTCTTCATTTTAGAGTCTGTATGTAATGCAGAGAAAGGTATCAAAGTATGAGGGTGGTCTATGATGCACTTCTCCAATTAGACACTGAATGTATTCTAAATCTGACAGACTGATCTAATCCTACAGCTAGCAGGCAATACCCCTCTTTGCACAATAAACTGTTGAGCAACCCAAAACATCTTCAGCCTGTTGTACTGCTTAAGGAATCCAAACCTACCTGCATATTGGAGGTCTAACTTTTTGCTTAACACATGTAGACGTTTACTGTGATTGTAGACTAAAATAAACAGAGCACAAATTACTGCCAGACCGAAAAACCACATCTCCACAACTGCCACACCGTGGCCAGTCCTATACTGCCTTTTATAAAAATAGTTGCAGCGCCCAGCAGGGTGGAGCTGGAGGTGTTTAAAGCACATACTACAGTCGAGATTTGTTACATGAGAAGACACTGAAGGAAGTTTATGAAAAAGTCTACGAAGGCAGTGCTACTCTCACAAGTTTTTGAAAGTTAGAAATTGCTGGATAAACTGAAGAACTTTCACTACAGGTTTTACTTTTTTTTTCCCCTCACAGTTTTACCATTGGCATTTAGGTTAAAGTATTTCCTATTTAAGAGAAGTAAGAAGTGATCACTACAAAGAACATATGTGTAGACTCTGGATCTTGCAGGACTAGAACATTCCTGAGACAAGTATGTTGTGGCTGAGGACAGCCTCTCAAGAGCCTGAAGATCATATGATTAAGTTGAACATGTAGGGCCTTAACTCTGATGAGCCACAGGAGTTATTTACTACTTTGCTATGGAAACAGAAATGCAATTACCTTTTATATCAGCAGTCCTTTTCCTAAATTCAGGCTCCAGATCAATTTCACTTACGGACTATTTCTGAACATAAATCTTTTCCTAGAACTGCTGGAATCTATCAAAGCTGGCAAGCTTAGAAAACCAAGAAACTCAACATGAAGTTTTAAACATTTCAATAGTTACCAATTTATTTTTATAAAAAAAAATGGTAGCAATGTAGAATACAGCAATATTTTCCGGTTCCACGCACGCAGGTTGTGAACATTCCAAGCAATGTGTACATTTTGGAAAGAGACTAGACAAGAGAATTGACCAAAATGTTACTGAACATGGGAAGATTTTTTTAAAAAGGCTAAAAATTAGGTATCAATAGTGTCTTCTTAATATTGCTTTCCTTACTGAAGACTGAAAAAAAACCACTTGACTTCACAGATAGGGTTAAAAAATGGGGGGGAAAGAGGGGGGAAAAAAGGCTGCTACAACACTGCCATACAGTCAAAAACAAAAAAAAAGAAATCATACTTCAATATTTGCATACTTGATAGCAGCATTCTCCCATCGAACCATATGAAACTACAAGAAGAAAACATCAAAGCA
>VZTG01009228.1:1506269-1624490 GCA_013397845.1 Melanocharis versteri | reverse complement strand
AAAAAAAAAAAAAAAGGCAGTTATCCATCAGTATTCAAAAACCTAGAATGAAGTCACTAAGTAGATGAACACTTATTGAGAATTAATCAATATCTACATTCTTAGCTGCTTCCAACTCTGTTTCAATAGAAACATGGAGTGTCAGCTTTGTGTATTTTATTTTTGGCCTATTTGAGTTTTTCCAGTTCATAGTTCACTGCATGCTTGGAATAGAGAGGGTCATTATAAATCCTTCTACACAACGAACTTTAAGTAGACAGCTGAAAATAAAATGTACTACTTGTAAACACACAAAAAAATACAAGCTTTTTTTGTTTCAAGTGAGCACTGGTTCCAGATAGATTATCTTCGGTATCTACCTCTTTCGCCTCTGTCTCTGTCCCGGTCACAAATCCTCTCTCTCTCCCTTTCCCGGTCACGGCCTCTGTCACGTTCTCTGTCTCTCCGATTATCTCGAGGCCGGTCGCGCTCCCGCTCTCGGTCCCTCTCCCGGGGCCGGCTTCTCCGACCGCTGACAACGGCTTGTGTGCGGCGAAGGAAGTCGTCTACTCTCATGTCATAGTCATGCTGTGATGAGAGGACAGCTCTGCTATTTTCTGTCCCAGATTAGAACTCCCTCCCTTATCTATAGGGCTGGCTGTAACTCTTCAGAAAGCCCAGTATTTAAAAAAAGACAAACCCAACCAAACAAGTGTCCAGCACCCATGTGCAGAATCTGGGGTTCAAATGCCAGATACCAAAAAGAGACCTGAAAGCTAAGGAGCCTTTCAAGCCAGCTAACAGGAATCTAATAATCTGCCCTGTTTTCTGATGTGCCTGTAAGAAGTTTTAAAACACAAAATTCTGCTAAATAGATAAAGTAATTTGTTGTCCATGAGCACAAGCAAAGTTACAGGCATGTCTTTATACAAACTGGGCTGTAGCATGAAAATGCTCAGAGGTAGACAGGCTGGAAGCCAATTTAAGCACACACCTCAGTTCAGGAGTCTGAGAATTTTTCACTTCTACCCCACCTGGTAGAGAAAGGCTTTTCAAATTTGCTGGAAGTGTCTAGTCAATCTAAACAACTGATCTTTCCAAGGAACTCTAACATAGGTGATAAAAATGCTGTTTATCATAGTCAGCAAAGCTCAGGTTAGGCTACCTCTGGACCCCAGATTCCTACTCTGGCCTGCAGACTCGCATCCCCTCTGTCTGTATGGACACTTACTACTCGTTTATCTCTGTATCTCGCTTCATGGGGTACAGGATGATGTCCTGAGTATGGAGGGTGAGCTTGAGGTGGAGGTGCATGGTGCTGATAGTAAGGGTGGTGTGGTGGTTGCTCCATACCTGGATACGGTGGCTACAAGAAAGTTACAGGAAGTTTGTTGAAGCAAAGGAATGCACGTAAGGAGTGCATCATTCAGATGGAAAACACAGCATCTAAATATATCTGATCACAGCCTCCTAACTGAATAGCAGACTACTTTCCATTAGGCTGGCATGCTCTACTACCTCTCTACCATTGCTTGGAGAAGTCTGGCAAACATCCTCCCAAAGCCCAACATCCCTTCCTTCCGTATCTGCCTCAACATGACACTGTACATAAAACTTCTGCTACTTTTATGTGGCAGTTCTGGTTTTGGTTTTTTTAAACCTTTGCCTATAGAATGTGAAGTCTGTCCAAACCACAAGTCATAGTCATTCCTTACGAATACGGTTCTATTTTAAATTAAAAAAACTGAATTTGCAAGACAAATTATTTGACAAAATGCTAGCAGACTTTTTTTTTAAACAAGACATATTTTAGCCAATTTCTTCCATTTCTTCAATCAGTATTCCTTTGCCACAGTACCAAAGCATCTTTGCTTGCATTTTTGTCACAAAGAAAGTAAATAGAAGCGCTGGATTCTAGGACAACTACTTGGACTGCATGCAGAAGAGGGGAGAAGGGAAAAAAAAGGGAGTTTCTGGAGGCTTAACTGTGTTTGAAAAACTGTTTTCCTCCCCATCTCACAACCTTGTTTACTTCCTTCAGTTGTAAGGAGTTGTGTTTCAGCTGAGAAAAATAAGAGGCTATAGGAGCATCTCTACATCTGGCACTGCTTTTTGCTCATTGCCAGCACAAAAAAAGAGCCAAAAGACTCATTACAGTCATGCAAAATCAGGCCAAACTTACTAAATATAACCAAAATAAGCTCACTATGACTACTTCTCCTGATATGAAGGCAAAACCACAACTTGTACAAGTGAACTATCTACATAGCTGTAGACATGTACACTCACGTATCTGCTCATCTGACTGGGAAAAAAAGTGCATTTCAGTGGAGGCTGTAATACAGAAGGCTAATTTTAATTAGGTTGTGCAGCATAGTTTGCTAATTTCCTGCATGCTTCATTGCCATAGCCAAAAGCAAGCCACTGCACAATGCTAGAGCCCGGCAGCCCATTCCATGAGCCTCTTCAACAAATCCACCTGTTTGATGCATTTGCTGTTCAAGAGCCAATTACTATGAACATTTAGCAGAATACAGAATGTGATCACATCCCCCTGTCTAGGCTAAAGGAGGGTTCTGCTGTTGCCTCAGAGCTTACTAAGAATGCCACACTACTGTTAAGAGTAAATTTCAAAATACTTGCTATCAGAATTTTTCCCCTAGAATTTTTACACTGTTACAGCAAAGATACATTTTAGGAAAAGCAAAGAGCTGAGTACACACTGAATATGCCAGGCTCCTTTACAGGGAAACAAAAAGAAGCTGTATTCTAAGGAGAAAAATCAAATTCAACAAGACACAAACCATTCCTTGCCATGGTGGTGGTGGTCCCATGTTGTGGAATTCCCTCACGTAATCATTGTAGGACTAAAATGAAAGACAGTAATATTAAAATTTGTGTTTAGTGTTCTTCGGAAGTGCAGAAAGCTGAATATAAAAGTTCCCCAAAAATCTGCATGCAACAACTTACCCCATTTAAAAATACATCTCGTCGAACTCCTGAAAATCGTCTGTTGGGAATAAAAATTTGTAGAACTAAATCCAACTTATCCACGCAGACAAGTTACCAGGGCATAAAATGAGTAACATGAACACACCTTACCTGTCTACTTCGGGATATCTGGGATCCTTTATATACCCTGTTCGAACATCAAGCAGTATTAATTCAATTTACCATCTCAAGTTAACAATCTTAAAAATTATATTCATTAGAAAGCGTCCTTTCATTTTGTGCCAGCTACGAAATGATGTCTACCTGCCATTACCCTCACTTTTAAAATAACGCTTGAAAACTTACAGCTTCTCATAGACAATGCAGACAAGCAGTATAATGTAATAACAAAAAAGTGACATTGATAAACCCATAAGAACTTGCACACAATACCAACAAATATGCTAGAGGGAAACTGTGCAAATAAAGACTTGAAATTTAGTTAAATGAATTAGGAATGCACACGAATTTGAAGAGTACTGTCTCCAGGCAGTTAGCATGTGGCTGTCACTACTTCCTAACTGTGTATTTAGTAGAATACGCTCATCTGGGCAACTCTTAAAGCTGATTTTGTAGTATGTTTTGGATACAATGCTACACAGGAAATTAAAAACAAACTAAAAAGCATCCGGAAAAGCCCCACAGGGCAAAGAATTCTTACAGCTTCAGTAAACCCCAAGAAGTAAACTTTAAAGAGCTCAGTAAAATGGTGCAAAACACCATGCGTGCTTGCACTAAAATAAAATAATGCTTCTGAGCTTCATTATTTTTAAAAAGTCTTGTTCTGTTTTTTAAACAATGGCCTTAGAAAGATGGAGAGCAGCAACAACACTTTTTGCATAAAAGAATGCAGACTTTGCAGACAAGCTGGACAGATAAAGGCATGTTCTAAATAGATTTAGAAATCTACCACTGAAATAGTGGAATGCGCTCTTCCAACAGATGTGAAGCACAATTTGGTAGACTAAAAGTGATAACTTCTTAATATCTGCTTTCTGAAGAAAAAAAAAAAAAAGCTGCACTATGACCAGTGCTGTTGCTGCACTACCACTGCAAACATTTCTTTCCAGAGAACAAGGAATTTCCCTTCATCATTAGATCCTCTTGTAAAATACAGTGCAACAGCTCCCTCTGTAATTCATGTCAAGCTTGTAAAAAAAATTCTCTCTAAAAACACAACAATGTCTACCATCATCTTCACACAAAGGCTGCTAGTCAGGCAGTCTCAGCTGACTTTCCCAGCTGGAAATTTCTCAAACATTTTCATTTGATGATTAGCATCTTGACAAGTAGGTCAGATCTATTCTTGTGCCCACATTAACACAGCACTTGAGAGGATCATTTACAACAAGGTACACAATTCAAGGCTCTTAGCAAGGGCTCAGCCTAGGTTAACTCAGCTCTCTCTCAAACCAGTGAAACAGCATCACTGACTTCTGCAAGAGGTGGGTTAAAGCAGCAGGCAGCACTCGGAACAAGTCACATTTTTATATCCCAGTTATATCAATATTTTACTTTTGAATTAACAAGGATATGCTAAAAGAGAAAACGCTCGTGAATTGGTGCACACAAATCTTCATAGTAAGATATTAACCTGGTCTTTGGTGAAACTCAGGGGGATAGTCAATCCTTGGTTTCTTTCTGCTGTTATGAATATCATAATCTTCTGGTCGACGCCTACACAAATTAGATATCAAAGATTAAACAAGGTTGCTTGGAGCATTCTTCACAGCAGAATACCTCACAGGAATAGTCTGAGCTGCCCAGGATATCAATGTAACCATTCTCAACTCTATTTGCTTCAAAATAGTCTATAGCTTTAAATCTGAACGGAAAGAATCAGAAATAGCTCAATTATATACACTCCACTGTTACTTTCTGTCTACAGGAATTTTGGTAGTTAAGGAAGGAACTCTACCCAACTGTACCTTCATACCAAACAAAAGGCAACAAATTTGTCTAAACCAAACTCAAACTTAGGCATTAACATTACACTTTCCACATTATATTTTGAAACAGCCTATTGGACAACAAAAAATTTCACAGAACATTGCAGTCAGAGGGTATGAAGACTACTGCATTTGATAGCCATGGGGTAAAGAATTCTATAAAAGGTCTACTTCCATAACATTTATAAATAAAACTCTGCATGCTTTGTGAAATTGCAACTTTCACTGTGATTTTCCTAAGTGGGTAGGCCAATGATATTATTTCTAATAATTTCTGTTCTAAGCAATTTACCAGCAATGCATTGGTGCATTTTACAATTTAATAACGCTCAAGCTTCCGTATAATTAAAATAATTAGGGCTCTCTTCTATAAAAACAGCTCATTGACAGAAGAGATGTTAAGCACTTGCTCTTCTTTATAAAGTTACAGTCCAGTTGCTGTTATGCTCAATAAAGAGCTGACAACTGGCTGCTTATTTTGCTCCAAGGTACATAAACATTACTGGGAGGCTCCAATGCTAATGTAACAGTGTTTCTAAACAAAAAGCAGCTACAAAACCATTCCCTTCCCACCCCCCTCCCCCTCCCCAACAGTATAATTCCTTATGACAAGACATTAATACTTTCTTAAATTGCTTAATTACTGTGCAACTTGCTGGCTAAATAACAAGCTTATATAGCTCATTTTTATAAATAGTGACTTCTCCCCCCCTTCCCCAACTTCAGTCTTTAAAGCCCACCATACCCAGTTACTAAGCTTTTTAAAATGGAAACAGATTCTTTAGTATGAGCAAAAAGCCCAAAAACCAAAGCAGTTGCATCTACAGCAAATTCAGACCAAAGAAAATAAAAGCTGGTGTAAAGAATAAACATACCGCTTTCTTGTAGTTTTGAGAGTGCATTTACGACCGGTATAAAATATGATAGAAACAGTTCATATAGTAGTCCAACTACTGACTTTAAGCTGTAAGCCACATACATAAATGGAGGCCCTGGCAGGCTTGAGAAGGTGTGGTGGTGTTATATGTATAGTTTGCAGTCCATTGCAAAACCTTCACTCGTATATACTTTATTGCACTGGAAACCTCAGCTTAACTCCAAAAGCCATCTTGGTGTTCAGTCCTTTAAAGCCAAAAATAGGGGGGCGCTGCCAGGTTTCCTCCTACCTACTCGTTACAGTGTCCTTTTTTTTTAAGCTCAAGGAAATGGGGACTCTTGTTGGGGCTCTGTACCTACCACAGGACGTTTCCACAAAAAGGAAACTTAACCAAAGGTTTCAGCCCAAACCATACATCAGTCTGTATGCAAAGTGGCTACCACGGGGAAAAGGTGTTTGGCAGAAGGGCTAATATCAGTTCTTTGCAAAGACTTCTCCAATTCTGTAACAAGTTATACCCCCTTTTTTCTGGAAAATGATGTTAAGTTCATATAGCAGTGATCAATAACCATGTCGATCCTCTAAAAATACTTTAAGTCCACAGGTACTGCCAGCATCTGGAAAGGTTGTATATACAGACACAGCAACAGCCATTCTTTTTGGTTTGTTGCCGGGTCTCCAAGGGCCACTTGATCCCTTTTGGAAAGAACCTACTGTTTTCAGAAGCTCAGCAAGATGTGTGAATTCAGTGGTTACATGTTAGAGAATATTTGGCAATGGGGTTAACACATCACGGTGACACAATTTGAAACAGTCCCAATAATGCTCCTCTTGAATATCAAAATAACTTAAATATTTTATCCTCAAAATGAGGCGGCATCTTCTGCAAAATTCTAAGTGATCCTTATAAAAGTCCCATATTTGATAAGGCTTATCCAGAGACACACCTGAAAGAAAAGGCTTTTACAAGATATTAACACATTTTTGGCATATAAATATTTCCTCCTCTCAATCTAGCCTGCTCAAAATCAAGCCAAGCTTACCTACAGCTAGCATTACACGTTGCATTAGCTCAATAAATGATCTAGTCTAAACTAGAGACAGAACTTTAAGAGCTTTTTTCTGCAAAAGCAAAGATCCCCATTTTCCTCTTGAAATATGACAGACCGGGGAACCATGTGAAATCCTCAATGAAGCCACAAACTTGTCCATGCAGCTTGATTTGAGGATTTTCTCTCTTCTTTATCGCAGGGAAAGCTTTGACGAATCACATTCCTCCATCACGTTATTCTGACACATGTGCCTATTATCAGTCCAAAGAACGTTTCTAACCTTCCCACGTCCCGAACGGGGTCTCGACGGGATGGGCGTCCTCTTGATCGGGGTTGTGAGTGCATTCTTCTCTTGTGCCTCATTTTATGAATGACTTGATACAAGTCAATACTTTCATCAGGAGGGAAGAGAAGACAAAGTTGGGTTCCACATTCCGGCTCAATTTCCTAGAATTAGTTAGAAGTTCAGTAGTGGTTTATAAACTGAAGAAATGAAACTCTCCCCAAATACACTGACAACACACACTTAAGGAAAAAAAAAAAAGGACACTTCGAAGAGATTTCAGCATCACTAGAGACAGCAAAATTCACTTACGTTACCTTTCACTCTTTAGGCACTACTTAGAATTTTCATAAAATAGTCCAACACTTTGGGTAACCATATCTTCCCATGAGACATACAGGCCACATCACTGTTTTGCTATAAAATCAGAGGACTGTTTTTCATCACAAAGAAAATGATCACCTATTACAGAAAGAAAAGTGACAAACGTAGGAAAAAAAAATCCATCCCAGCTTCACATAAAAAGCCACGGCCTGATGAAGTTGACTACTACCACTCAGTATGAGTCCTTCATTGCTTGGTAGACAAGTCCAGGAAAATACCAACTCAGTGTCTGACTGCAGTCAAAACAAGCAGTTTGTGTGCTCAGGATTCTTAGGAAAGGAACATGGAGTAAGAAGGTCATTGTATCACACTGAAAGTTCATGTTCCACACACACTTTAAATACTGGGTGCAGTTGTGCCCCGGCATCTCAAAAAATAGGGGGACAGTAGAAATGAAAAAGCTTCAAAGCAGGGCACCAAGAATAGCTGAATGAGTGCAACAATTCTTACATGCAATGACTGAGCAGGTCAGGTCTTTCCAGCCTAGATTAAAAGAGAAATATGGGGGATATGGGGAACAAGATGGAGATAATGGGAGCGCAAGAGACCACAAGCTGTCTGGAGGAGAAAGGGACAGACATCAACTTGCTGACTCCCTCTTCCAGTTAAAGAACGTGGGCCATCAAATGAATCTAGCAGGAGCCAGGTGCAAAACAATCCAAAAAAGCGCTTCTTCAACCTGGTGACTGCAGGCCTGCATAACACCTTCCCAAATGATGTCGTAAAGGCAGAATTTCAGTGTACACATCCTCAGAAGAGAGATCCATTCAGAGTTGTGCAAATATAAATGGATAAATGACAACCACTCCAGAAAATAATCAGAGTTGAGAAGCAGGGAGAGCAAGCATCAGACAATGCCTGTCCAGAACATAGCAGTACAGTAATTTGATGAAAAAAGCTGAAACCCATGCCCAGATTGCAACTCTACTGTGGACAAAATATTAAAAAAAAAATTCCTTCACCATTTAACAGAAGCTAAGTTAACTGAAATCCTCTTTTTTTTTTTTGAAGTTCACACTAAACTAAAAACAAGACCAAAACTATTGTTTTTCTCCTGCCACACAACAAAGCAAGCATATCTGTGGGCAAAACAATGCAGCACGGAGTTGACATTTTCCATACAGTATGGAGATTATACAACTCCCACCTTGCCTTAAGAAAGCAGAACCTGTTATTTTATCCACAGCTTGGGTACTTGATGACAGCAGCAACATACCTGCACTCTGATATGTCTGACAAGACAAAGAGCCAGCCCCAGTTAAAATCTGCTTAGCATATATTCTATAATGGGAATCTATGCCTTAAACAATATAGTATACATAAAAAAATGCAATGCAGAGCACAGCTGGAAACACCAGAACTTTTTCTTAAAAACTGATGCTATATGGTTTGCACACCATACAATGCAAGGCACATTACATTTCAAATTCAAAATATCACATAGTTTTGAAGCAAACACTGTTTATCACAAAGACGTCAACAGAATTGGCATTGTATTGTTTCCTTTTCCTTCTTCCACAACAGCCTTAGAAAGAAGCAGTGTGCCTTTGCCACAGCACTCTACCGCAAATAACTGATCTAAAAATATTCCTAATCTCCTGCACATTCAAAGCTGGAAGCAAGCACCAGAGGATGTCAGTTTTAGAAAAAAAGCAAGAGTTAACAAACCTGTCCATCGCGCCCAATCTTTACTGGCTTATGTTCGTTCCAAGGATTGGTCAGGTGAGCAGACTTGGTGAACGGCAATTCCCGCCTAAATATGCAAGTAGCACCGTTTATAGTTTTGCCTCAGTTTTTTTTTAATTAAGAAGAGAATTAAAATGCACACAGCAGGAGATTAGATATAAAGTAATCCTGTTATTCTTTGTACTGTCAGGTCTCTGAGCATATTCTTATGTTCTACATATTGGTAACTGAAGATTTCACTTCGACTTATTCCAGTATTACCTAATATAGTCCATACTATGACAGGCTCTCCTTTTAAAGAAAAGTTTTTGTTCTTCGTGCAATATCGAGATTGTGCTTGTTTATTATCTCACCATCTGAATTCACTGACCAGGCTCTACATGATGTGGTAGCTCTTGGCATCTACTGAAATAAATCCCTGAGCACTGACCTGACTATGAAGCTAGAACTGCTTTGAGCTGGAGGTGGGAGTCAGTAGCTTCAAGAGGACCTTTACAACACAGATTTTTCGCTAATTCAAAGTCTCACTTTTCCTGTATTTAGTCTTTCTGGCAGTCCAAAGTACTTGTACAACCATGCACTGCGTTTCATGGGACTGCTGTAACTTTTTTCCTAATAGAGATTTAAAATCTTTTCTGTAAGAACATACTCAGCTAAATCAATGAACATACTGCTCACAACCTATATGTTATGCAATCCTTGCACTATTTTCATATGGTGTTTCAGAACAGTAGTATTTTCTTTGTTCAGTCAGATTAAGACAGATTTGTCCTTACATGATTTTTTTTTCTTTTTCATCCACAGCTGTCTATTCAAGTGAGCAGTAAGGACAGACCTCTGGCTGAATCAAGTTTCAGAAGGATGCTGTCGGCACTTGAGTAACACGCAGAAATGATATTATAACGCCTTGTTACTAACAGCAACATAAACACACAATTACTTACCTGCAAATCCAGTCAATTTTAAAGACACCTCCCAACATTTTTGCATTCATTCCCGCAGGCAGCACCCAGTGTATAGGTGATCCTCCATGATGGGACTCTGAAGACAATCTTGCAAACCCTAAGGGATTTTGTATGAATTGTAACAAAGATACAACAGAAAAGCTATTGCACATAAAACTCAGTTTCACTTACCTTGATAATAGCTCACTTTCCCTTACCTTGGAATTTGCCACTCTCTCTTACAGAAAATATCAAAATAACACTCCTTGCTGATCTAAATGCAGCATTAAGCTTCTTTTCATTCACTGGAAGTGTCGACCATACTCCCTAAAACAGAAAAACACCCATTTGATCACCAAAATGTAAGAGTTAATCTCAAATGATTTAGCTTACATAAATATATAATGTAGATGAGGAAAACAAGACCAAAATAGTGTACTGGAATAGAAGGTAATGGAAAGAAAAAAGTATTGCTAAATTCATTTCCTTCAAGAAACATGTTAGCCCGCCTTGTGCTAAAACTTTTAAAACACTGGCTTTTCAATCTTTTTTTGAACACTGAACATGCATTTAGACCACTTGTAGGAGTTCCATTGTAATTACAATGATGGACAGATATCTTAAATATAGTAAGGGTGAAAGTTTTCATGTATGTTTCAAGTGACTCTGGGAATTCATGTATTACATAACACACAGAAATTATGAGAAACCAACAGAATATATCCTGAAAGGTGGGCAGGTAGACTTCAGTATAGTATTGCAGATTTATTGAGGACAGTTTGCAGACACTAAAACTCTTTCAGTGAAATGCCAGCAACATGAAAGACACCAGACTAACACGTTAAATTGGCAAGACAACTCAAACCACTTTGTGCAGCCTTTCACATCTCCACCTATTAAGCAGTACCTTTCCCCTTTCACCAGCCACTATGTAGCCGCACACAATAAAACCCAATCTGTTTTAAGGTACCAACTGAGCGGAGATATAGAAAAACAGTTTATTGATTTACTCCTCGGTCCATTTTCTGGGCAAACAAGCTTCAGCCTCAGAACAGGATCTACAGTCTACCAAAGCCAATGTTCCCTCCCTTGCGTTTTTTTAAGTGAAGGTAAGTATTCATGCCCTACTCCGAACTCAGATCTATGTTTGTCTGATTCTGGTAATTCATTATAATCACCAGAGAACTATTTGGGGTTTTTGCTAGCTTTCAGTCAGGTTACATGGCTTTTGGCTGCTTGTAAAGCCCTGCCATGAACTGGAACAACCTATTACACTGGCACCACAGAAGTGAGTTTCATGAAACTCCAATGTCAAAGCACTGCTGCCTCTACACTGAGAGACAAAGAATCCACTCCAATAACTTCAGGAACAAGGATACTACTGCAGCTCTATACATGGATGAGGCCCAAACAAGGATATACTTCTTTACAGAGCTAAAGCAAACACCAGTCAGAATGGTGTTTACTGCACCTTCAAAGCTGGAAAGAGGGGTGTGAACCAAACATGCCCAGGACTTTGAGATTTGTTTAATCATTTTAATGCTATTTTTCATCCTAATTTAGAAAATCTTCATTAATAGAATCACCTACTCCGTGCATATTGTGTAACAGCAAATCAAATGTTTTCTCTATAACCTGTTCCAAAGAACATATGCCAATAAAAAACCACCAGAGTGGTGCAATGGATGGCTAGTGCAATTCCTCAACAGCTCAAATTCAGTGCTCTGGAATCCCTCCCAAAGAACTCACTTACACCAGCACTGCCAGGTGTATATTTCCACAGTAAGGCTTCAGATCCTGAATCACCTGACAGAAATTACTTGTATAGCATTAGAAGAAACCCAAACAACCTTCCGAACCTTCTCAGAGTATAGCAATATGAACAGAGGTGCTGATGCATGGGAGAAAATACCACCCCAGCATTACCAATGGAGGTTGGCTTAGGATGTCATCAAACAGACCCCAAGGCCCCTTTTAGCCCTATTCTTGCCAAGATAAATGGCCAGTGGTCTAGGACCTTTTCCACGTTACAGTGGAAGCAGAAGAACCAAGGTGCAGTAGCTTTTATTGCTGCATCTACTCAGACACAAGTGATAAAGAAAAGAACGCATCCAACTGCACACTTTTCCAAACTAAGATGGGTGTGTTTGAAAACAGACAAAGAGATCAGTTTTAAGAAAATTAAACATACCTTTGCCTTAGCAAGTGATACATTTTCATGGTTATTACTCTTGATGAGAAAGAACCTTGCATCTTGGAGAATGTATTTAAGTTTACTTGTTTGGTCTGAAAAGAAAACAAAGTATCAAATAAGCTGAATTGTAAATACTTACCAAACATGTTGCTTTGAGTACAGATAGTTATTTGCTTCCTTCAAAATACACAGTATCCCACCCAGTTCCTATCTATGTATTATCACAGTCAACCACCCAACTTGAAGTCAAAGCTGCAGAGCACAAAAATGCCAGGGGAAACCAAACCAAAACTAAAACTTAAGATATCCAGGTAAAGAAAAAAGTAAAATAAAATCAGCATGATTCAGTGATGTTCCGATATGTAGGACTTATTTCCTTGCTTAAGAATCTTTGCATAAATGATGGATAACACTCGTAACAAGCACAAACTGTTCAATAGAGAATGGTGAATGCTGCTCCTCTTTGCAGTTTTAAGCACTTCCTTTTTAAATTTGCTGCCTCTGCAAAGAGCAAAGCGACTGAACTTTTTGCATATCACTCTCAACACATGCAAAAGTAGCTCAAGATTCAATTATCATGCTCAGAACAACGACGTGCTCAAATTGATTTATATCAGAACATCACTACTTACAGGTAATTTAATCAACAGAGACAATGGCTTGCTATGGGGCATGCATTAAAAATTCAAATTTAAATGATACCTTTTTGGACAGCACGAACGGAAGATGATAATTTCTCATGCTTCTTTTCTGAACCTGTGTTTAGCCAAAGTACATTTTTTCAGATTGAGCCTTAATAGAGATAATATACAATTTCTACAGCCTTGTCACATACAATTTTCATTCATGACAAATTATGCTTTCTGGCGCGCACCCACACACACAAAAAATACTATTCAATGTGCACGAGTGTTTTGTTTTGGCTTTTTTTGGTTTTGGTTTTGGGTTGTTTGATTTGGGTTTGTTTTTTTAAAATAGTATTTGAACAATTTCCTACTCAGAAAACTAGTCACTGAATCATCATCTTCCAAGTTAAAAAAAAAAAAAAAAGTGAAAATTCCACTTAAGCAACAGAATAGCATTAAAGTAACAAGAAAGCCTACTTCCCCCCGAAGGTATCCACACACAACATGCCAGAAGTCAATACCAAATTATACAAAGCTACATACCCCATAAATCTCTACAGCCAGTTACATTTTTTTTAGATTACACATTAAGATTTGATGCAAATCACAATGACAAGCAAGGAAAGGGAAGAATACCTGCATATGATTCTGATGCAGAACTTCCACTTCTGTCAAAAACAATTGGAGAGATACCTCTAGCTCTCTTCCTCTCCTTCTTTTTCTCATCTAAAAGAAACCATAAAAGATAAAAGCCATATTTTAAACACAGGCAAAGTTGAGATTAAAAAGTAATGAAACAGGAAAATAACATCAGCAAAAGTGAAGTTACTGTTTGGCTTGCACATTAAAATTGTGGTTGTTGCCACAAAACTATCATGCACCGAAGAAGCAAATGCTAGTTACTCAAGCTTTTTACTCACAAAAGGAAGATGAACAGCACAAATCTAGTAAATCTGTGCAATGTTTAGAGACAGAATTTACTATTATTATATTTTAGTAAGGGTGGGTTAGCGCTTCTTTCCAGCCTTCACCCAAATGTGCAACATCGAGCACAAACGGTGCTGCAATGGTTATAAGAGCTCATTTGCTCAGAGCGCAAAAAATGGTAAGAGGCAGGAAAACAAAACACTGTGGCACACAGGCAGTTATTTCCACTCTTATGAAAGTGTTACACCACAGAGCTTTTTAGAACAGTTATTACAGCTTCACTTGTCTTTAGGTTACACCTTGCTGTCTCTAATTCCAAACAGCAGAGCTGAGCTAAAAAAGGCAGCATATTAAGCAGGATGACCACCTATGGAGACTTCAGACAAGGAAGATACACAATAGGAATCTTAACAGGATTGCAAGCTGCTTTCCTAGAAAAAACAAACAACGAACAGCCAAACCCAAAAGTATTTACGTCATTAGCACTTCACATCTGTAAGTTAGGACCAGTTATAATATACAAATACAAAGCAATTGTTTCTAGTTTCTGTTCAAAACATTTATTTCATTCTAAATTTCTCCTAATAGCTAATAATTTCAACTTAGGTTTAGATTTCCTAAGCTGAACACAGCCACCGTTTAAGATTCAACTATCCTTCCCCAGGGATATGGTGCTTTTACTACACCAGTCTACCTGTTCACGCATCTAGATGGATACCAAACAGCTCGACACTGAATTAAAATGCATTGTGTGGAAAACTAAGCTATTAGATACCCAAGAAAATACTAATTTTAGTGTTTCAAAGCACTGAACAGCAAGGCCAAAGCAGTCAAGAACACTATGAATCCTCAACACAGTAATCTGGATATTCAAAATTCTGTTTTACCACTTTCCAGTACATATTTTCCTTGCCTGTGGTATTTCATAATTAACATCTTCCTGACTTCTGCTACCACGGCTTACTTTTGACGTGGTCAGGAAGTGGTTATTCATAAAAGTAGCTAAACTTTCAACAGCAAGGTATTCCATGTTAGCATGCAAGATGCTGCCTACCTGATGCATCTGAACCAGACCCAGATCTGACTGACCCATCCGTGAAAGAGGCAGATTCAGAATCAGAATCGCTGGCTTCACTCCGTGTGTCATAGTCATTTCCTTCCTTCTGATCCCTCTCATCCTGTTCATACTCTTCTTCATCTTCCTCCCCATCTTCTTCCACCTCTTCATCCTCCTCCCCTTCATCATCTTCCTCTTCTTCCATTCCTTCCTCCTCATTCTCTGTGTTGCCTTGTTCAGAGGAACCACTGCTGCCAGTCTCGTGATCTGAACAATACTCCTCAGAGTTCACCTCTTCTTTGGAAGAATGGCTAGATCTGCTTGGTCTTCTATCCACATCATGCCTGATTCTCTGATGTTTAAAGAAAAAGTGAATCAGCAGTCATATAACATTGTCAGGATGCACACACAGTCCTAAGAGAACGTGCCTTACAAAAGTCTCATAAAATTGCTTTATTTATAAGGCAGCAAGAATACTTAATACCTCTGAACCGTCCGGTGTAGAAGACTTTGCCCTTCTGTCAATATCCCTCTTCCTCATGCAAGATTTTTCCGGTTGTCCTTTATAAGGTTCCCTGGAACTGCTTGACATTCGCATCCTTCGATCACCATCTGGGCGCTTGTTTCTGTCAGATCTCTGATACTCCTCAGTCTTGTATTCTGACACTGGCCTTCCTTTCGTACTCACTATTCTCTTGTTATTGCTAACTGATGAACTGGGAGGCTTTGGCATCATCTGCCTCGAGGAATGCACAGAAGGTTTCTGCCTCTTGCTTTCAGCGTTTTCCATCCTGTCAGTTTTTCTTTTTGATCCTTAAACAGAAAGAAATATCAAGTTCAGTGTTATTTCCAATATCAAAACAAAAACTGTAGAGAGGCTCCTACTTTCTCTGCTTTAGGTAATTACCCTTTTGCAGTCATAGGGAGCATCTTCCAGTTGTAGGCTTTGCAGCAACACTCAAAACTGCTTCTTAGGAACAGCTCACATCGTAAAACATGTACTTTACTTCAAAAGAGGTACGTGATTCTTAGATTTTATACATGGAAATGCTAAATTAAATGTTTATGGGATTGGCCTAAAGCCAAATCAAGAACTGAGCTGGAATCAGACTTTGCAACCCCTTTGCTCCACTTCCATCTCACTTCATTGAGCCAAAAAGGACAGTCATTTTCTAACAGCAAATGAATTCAGAACAAGCCAGACTCAGCAACTGCTCTTGAGACAAAAGGAAATGGATTTGACTGTTTGCTTGGAGGGTCGGGTGAAAAAGCACATATCCACAAAATAAAGACTTTTGGAACTCATTCACTTTTTGAATCAAGTTATAAAATCCACTACTTCAAAGACTAACTGTAATAAGACAGACTTCTTTCACCATTTATGTTCCTGCAGGACATCCACTACCAAAGTCACATACCCTTTTTCTCACTTTTGTCTTGCTCACTGTCGGGGTTATACAACTCATCATCCTGGTCAGGAGCATCAGTCAGAATGTCATCCAGAACATTCAGTTCACCATCTGAAAATACACAAAAGAAGACAAAACCAACCATAAAAAGTCTGGATATGTAAACTACAGAACAAGTATTTACAAACCCAAACATTTCCTTTGGGGCTACAGATCTGCAACAAAGCAAAAATTGACATCATCTTGATTTATTTCCATGCTTTCAGTTGGAAGCAAGAGCAAATAAAAGAATAAAAATATGTCACAAGATGCATTTAGAGCTCTAAACAAGGTCCAAGTTGGCTCCTCACGTCACACAAGTTTTGCAGGAAAGCTGACCTACAAATGAAAGCTGAACATAAAAGCCTGTATAAAATTTTAGAAAAAGGGAGACCAGGAGATAGTCTGAGTGCCATTAGTAAAGAGGAAGGACCCTTATCTCTGCAAAATTCTGAAACTTGTATGTCGAATTATCTCTCTTCCACTGTTCTTGCTGTCATTGCTGTGTTAGAAGGGTGGGTTTTGTGGTTCACTTACAAACAGAAAAAACACAATGGGGAAAGCAGTACTTATCCGCTGCATCATTAACTCTGAGCTGTTCTGAAAAAAAACCCCATAACTTGATCAAAAGGGCAAGTATTAAAGAAAATTCATGCCAGAAGCAGTAAATGACCACACCTGCTCACAAAACTTTTAAAATCTGTCACCATTTCTGGCTGCTTCACTTTGCCTGAAACCAAAGGGCATATATGGTGATTCTAGTAGAAGGAGTCACGAGCTTTAGGGTAGCAGATCTATATTCCAAGCACTTTAAAAAGTAAGAGTGAACTAAGCCTAAGCACGCAAACGGAAAAATAAAAAAGGTATTAATTTTAGAATCGCTCTAAAATTCTTAGTTCTTTCCACTTTGTGATTGATTGCATTTTCTGTGCTCAGGAAGAAGAAACCAGAGCAAACTCCAAGGATTCAGCTGGTTGACAATATCCACAGCAGACGCAGGTAAGGACTCCTGTACTGCATGAAACTGGGATAATGCAGCAAATTAAGTCCTCCAGAGCTCAGCAGCTTGTCTGTCTCAAAATCTTGAGCTGAACCACAACAGAAATTTTACAGCTTGATATTAAAAAAACCCAAACATAATCCACATTATAAAAAAAGAAAAAAAATAAAGAAGTATAATTGTCTCTCTACTATATACCACCAAATCCAAAGTCAGCATGGGTGCTAACTTTCCTGCTAGCACTTCTCCACATTTTTAGTGGTAGGGGAATGCAGAAGTGATCCCTGGACTGCTCAGTTGGTGTGTCTAATGCAAAGGAAATGATGCAGAGAGAAGTGGATCAAACCTTTCCCTGGCAGTTTAGAGTTAGCAGGCATTTAAATGCAACACGAACTTGCATCATAACTCTTTTGGGAACAGCCCTTTATGTTTGTAGACACCTATACATCCACAGCAAATATCCTTGCTGTGACTGATAAATATATGAGAGTCAGATTCACGGCCGTGCAACTGCCAAACATGGGATGCAATTTCCTGGCTTGCATTCTGCTTGCCCACAGGAAGCTTGGCAAGTCCAGAGCACAAGGTTTTTTTACTGAACACTAATGAAAAAGAGGTGCACCAGGACTAGAAAATTAAACATATCATCCATCTCAAATCACACATATGGAACCTTAGATTTGTTTCCCTCTTGGTGAGACAACAGCACACTCGAATAAACTACATTTAACCTATCTACTGCAGTAGCATTCAGAGGTGCTAAAAGACTCCTGTATCAGCTCATTCAGAAATGAATGAGAAGGAAAATTTAGCGGAAAATGCAAGTCTGATACATACTCTCTCCTAAATCCCTTCCAGGTAAAATGGGCTTCATTTGCAGCTGGAACCTTAAACAAGGATGCAGGAGACAGGAGCAGGATGAGTTCCCCCATCCCCTTCTGCAGGCACATCGACCTGATTTGTTTAGAAACACATTTCCAGACTCATGTAGCAGCCTGCTTCCTGTCCCTCACTTGCACTGGATACGCTGCTTGACTGACTTGCACAAGATGACTCCTCTCACTGAACTGCCACCGTCAGTGTTCAACCTGAAGAGCTAAATTATCTCAGAGAGGTATCAGGAAAAATAGAAAAGCAGAAACAGAAAAATGGCAGAGGACAGATATTTTATAGTCCATCACCACCGAAGAGTGAGGGATGAAATGAGTTCTTTACGTGACAGATACTCCCAACAGGGCTCTCCTGCCACTTGTCTTTTGTGGGATTCTTCCTTCCATGAACAAATTTAACTCACTCAAAACAGCAGGAAGGTAGCCTGGGAGGCCATTTCCTCTGCTGGCCAGGAGCATTAGATCTATTGGAAGGGTCCAAGCAAAAATATGATTTGGCACACAAAAGAAACAAGACCCTGTGATTTCAAACCAAACAGGCATGCAAGCCTTATTTCTGCTTTTTTAAAGTGGTAAAATAGCATTTCTCTTCCAATGGGAGCACTTACAGCAGAAATCAGTTCAGCTGCAAACAAAAATCAGTTCAGCTGCAAACAAATGTGCATCAACACCTGCTACTCGGTCAAAACAACCCCTTTCACATGAGAAATAATTAAAAGCAAATTAAAGTAAAAATATAACTTGACCATTGGCAGTGATTAACGAACACTAAAAAAAAATTCAAGTCCAACTGGATAAATAATTATATGAATAGAAATTTATAGATAGGAACAACAAACATTTCAAATTCACTGCTCATCCACAGCGGCAGATCAAATCTGTTCCAACACAACCTGATCATATCCTAATCTACCAGTCTTACAATAATACCATTACAGATCAAGCACTGATAATTTTATTTATCAGTTCTAACAAAATCTACTGAGAATTTTCCAAGTCATATAGTGTCAGAGTAAATATCAGACAGCAAACCTTTTGTGGACACATACCCTGCAAAAGGCTTTACAAGAAGCATTATTCTCCACAGAAATCCAAATGAACGCAAACCAAGCCACAACACCCTAGTGACACTTTACCCTTTTTATAACTCCACAACTCTTTGCACTAACCACCAAACGGCAATCTGCTACACCGAACTCTGGTTTTGCTTCTAAAAGACACTATTTGGTGAGGACTGATTTATATAATCTCACAGATAACACGCGGATCAACTTCAGCTTTCGTGGATAGCGGTAGCCAGTTATAAGAGCTGTGATTCTATTATTCGGGACTAATTATCTCAGATTATTATTCCAGAGTAATGACTCTGGAATCGTCCGATTCCTCTAACTCAGATTTATTCACCCACGTTGCCCAGAAATCACTGCTGACTGCAAAAAGCCGAGCAACAATCGCTAAGATAAGATTCCAACACCAGTTTCTGCTTACTAAAGTAACTACACCCCTCCACAGAAAACCCTGCAAAAAACCCCAAAACCAAAACGGCCTAGCGATCGAAGCAGAAATAAAAAGCCGCAATAAAAACAGCAAATACTTTCTGCGAAAACACAACCCGCAGTAACTCGCTGCCGATAATGTAAAACTTACGGCCCACCAACTTCTCCCTCTTCCCGCTGCTCGAGTCACCTTGCCCCGAGCCCGCCGCCGCCGGGACACCGCAGTGTGAGGGGCCCTGTTACCTCCTGCTCCCCAGCAAAACACACGGAACGCTTCCGCAAAAAAATCATCCTCGAAGGGGTCGCTCCTGACCCCGCCGCCCCTCCGCTCCCCCGGCGGAGACGCACGTCTCCCGGGGTGAAGGCCCAGCACCCGCTTCCAAGGTGGCCCCGGAGACGGGGGAGGGTTCGGCCGCGGATCGGGCCCCCGCCCGAGCCTTCCCCCTTCCCCAGGGCCTTGCGCTTGCCCCTCTCCCTACCGCCACGCACCCTTCTCCTCCCGGCTGTCCGTCGCCATCCCGCCGCCGCGACGAGCGCCTAAGATGGAGGCTCCCTCTTCCTGCACGTAGCGCTTCCCTCTTCCCACAGGGCGCCGCTTTGTTTACGCTCCCCGCGTCAGAGCGCGCCGCGGGCGGGCGGGGGCGGCGCATGCGCCGCGCGGGGCGCTGAGGGCGCGGCCGCCATGTCGGTCGCTGGCAGCGCCCTGAGTTGTGCTTCCTTGGCTGGGAAAAGCCGTGTAGGGAAAGGAGGAGATTTCTCTGCTCTCGGAAGTGCGGGAAGCTCGCGTTTCGCGGCGTTCTCGTACTGTTGTGGCAGCTGTGTGTGGTGCTGGAGCCCTTTCTGAGAGTCTTGAGTGGGACAGATTAACAGTGCTTACTTAACCTCTGGTGTTGGGCGTTGCTGTTCCCTGGTTTTCTCTTGTTTTTTACCTTTATTTTTCCCCTTGTCATTGTTTTTTCTTTCTTCTGGCAATCAGGCCAGTTCAGAGGAGGGTCGCCAAGCGGATGAGGGGGCTGGAGCACCTCTCCTACGAGGAAAGGCTGAAAGAGCTGGGATTGCTCAGCCTAGAGGAGACTTTGGGGTGACCTAATTGTGGTCTTCCAGTACTTGAAGGGGGTCTACAAGAAAGATGGTGAGAGACTTCTTATAAGGACATGGAGGGTGAGAACAAGGGGGGATGGCTTCAAAACGAAAGAGAGTAGGTTTAGATTATATATCAGGAAAAAATTTTTTATGGTGAGAGTGGTGAGGCACTGGCACAGGCTGCCCAGAGAAGCTGTGTGTGCCCCATCCCTGGAAGTGTTCGAGGCCAGGCTGGATGGAGCCCTGAGTGAGCTGGTCTAGTGGAAGGTGCTCCTGCCTGTAGCAGCAGGGTTGGGACTGGATGACCTTTAAGGTCACTTCCAACCCAAACCATTCTGTAACTCTATGAAATATGAAACAAGTGTGCTTTATCCATCCACACTATTTTTTAAATGAATTTCAGTTTAGAGTATCACTCTTATCTACTGTAATGTGGGTGGAAATGTTACCGCCTTGTCTTAGTTGCCCTTTCAGGCAGCTTATGAAAAAGCTTGGGCTCAAAGTTGCGTTTGGTAGTTTACCAGTATGAACAGGACAATCAGGGGATCCGGCCACAGCCTGGGTTTAGGAAAGGCAGGTCCTTCTTGACTAACCTGATCTCCTATTATGGCCAGGTGGCCTGCCCATTGGATGAGGGTAAGGCTGTCGATGTGTCAACAGGGACTTCAGTAAAGCCTTTGATACCGTGTCCCACGGCATTCTCCTGGAAAAGCTGGCAGCCCATGGCTCACCCAAAAGAACAGGAGGCTCATGGGGGACCTTGTTGCCCTTTACAAGTATGTGAAAGAAGGTTGTTGAGTGGTGGGGGTTGGCTCCTTCTCCCCGGCACGTATCAGCAGGATGAGAGGAAATGGCCTCCCTGTGCCAGGGAAGGTTCAGGTTGGATATTAGGAAGAATTTTTCCAGAGGAAGGTTAGTTAAGCATTGGAATGGGCTACCCGGGGAGGTAGTACAGGCATCATCCCTGGAGGCATTCAAAAAACGACTGGACATGGCACCTACTGCTACGGTGTAGTTGAAATGGTGGTAATTGGTCAAAGGTTGGACTTGATGATCTTGGAGGTCTTTTCCAACCTTAATAATTTCATGATCCTATGATTAGGGCTGTGTGTAATTTGCAATTATAAAGTAAGAGCTTGTTTTGTCCACTATGGTATGTTTATATCTTATTAGCTGACATGCTACTGTTACAAAAGCTCTACCTGCCTTTTTTTTTTTTTCTTTTCTTTAACTGGAGTAGAGGCATAGCAAGGTGAGTAATGCTGTAGACTATGGGATAATTTTTGTTTTAAGGCTGCAGGCGTTGCTGGAGTAGCCTGATAGGTGCAGCCCATGAACTAAATGCCTTGAATTCCCACCTCCAAAACAATCCAGTTCCAGGAATCTTTACTCCTGATATTCGGTGTGTTTGCCTGTGCTCCCAGAGTGAGCAGGTTGAAACAGGTGAACCGGTGAAAATGCCTGGTCAGGACAGCGGCTGTTGGCTAGCTTAAGGAAGCAGTTTTCTTTTCCAGTGGTGGGGGCTGGAGCGCAAAAGGTGCTCTGTAGCACTGCTTGGTGCTGTCTGTCTCACTTCAAAGCTCTGCAAAGTCTGAACGGAGGATGAAAGCATGCCCTGAAGAACTGAAGTATTTCTGCAGAGAGAGATGATGAAAGACAGAATTATGTGATGAGGTGAAAATTATGAGGTGATTGTGAAGTTTTACAGAACGAAATAAAGGTACCTATTCTTCAACTTTGTATTGGCTTCTTGATTTGATGAAAGGTGATTACTACTGTAGTGCTACAACTTGAGCTCATTCAACATTTATCCCATTTATCTGTTCTCTGGAGTGTTACTTTGTCAAATTGGCAGGACTTGACACTAGTAGATTTACTGGCACTTAACTTCTTGATTCTGTAGCCAAAGACCGAAGCAATTCTTGTGTGTCCATTCTGATCGCATCAATCATCACTTGGGTAAGCGGCTTGTGGAGTGACCTTTCAGTGACTGGTATGCACACAAGTTTTTTTAGCATGCGTTATTTATAAGCAATACCTGCATTTTCTGATTTTACTAGAAACTACTGTGCGGTATTAACTTTACTTCCTCTTTTGTTACCTATGGAGAAAAGGTCTGTTTGTAGGTAATGCACTAGATGGTGCCATCAGCACGAGTTAAATGGAAGAGCACTTCCGCAGGGCTGCTGCTCGGGTCAGTTTTTGTACTTCCCTTTGAATCTGCAGGTGCACCAGCACAGCTTTGGAGAATACTGTGCTTTAAAGCCCATCACGGACCTTTTGATGGGTGTCATGTCTTTCGCATGGGACAAAGTTCAAATATTGGCAGCATGAGTCCAGCACCTCTACTGTAGTAAATTGTTAGTGGTAGTGGGTATCTGCAAATGAGCATAGCTGCTGATGCTTTTCTCAAGGATGTAATAGCTCTATATAGACTAAACCTTTCAGAGGTCTCTTTCAGCCTTAACCATTTGTATGCTTTGTTATTGATGGGCTCTTTTTCAAGAATTATAGGGTAAGAGAGACCCTGTAGTGCAGCAAGCAGCTGGTAGCTGTGGCTTCCTGCATGGAGTACAATATAGCAAATCGCTGTGAAAGGGAGGGGAAAATGGTGCTAAACTTGGTAGAGAGTTCCTTTTTAGATCTTGCTGTGTCAGAGATTTGATAGATACAGTTATTTAAAGGGACAGCTAATTGCTTTGCCCAAACCTGTTTTAAAGGAATGTTGAAGAATTCCCTCGGTGTCTGCTGAATGCCTTTCAGAACCAGATCACTACAGCTGCTTGGAAATTCTCACTTTGAAATGGTCTTTATAATGTCTTAATATTTGCCCATTTGTCCTTTTTTGTGCAAGTAACTCCTGATGGACATTCTCTGAAGACTGTCTACTAAGATGGGCCACTGCTAGAAGTGACTAGGGTGACTGAGAATATCTATGTTCTGCATTAGAGACAAATTTGGGCTTGCAGTTATGTCCAGGCCTTCTGCTGTCTGTCAAGGGGCTGAGTGGGAATGGTTGCTGATTGCTGGAGGTGTATTTTTGGAAATCATTTGTTTGTAGGCCTGCTGTGGTCTGTATAACTTGGAACTGTGGAGAACCAAGGTGAAGTGGGACTCTCACTTTTGTAAAATAGATCAATGTCTCTAAGATTAAAATGCAAAGTCCAGTGGTTTGGAATTTGTGTTCCAGATCAGAGGATAAGCCTTGTTACTGCTCCTGGTCTTAGCAAAAGGCAGACTTCCATGATGCAGGTTAGCAGGGAGCCATCCATGTAGCTGCAGCCTGGTATTTGAGTCTCTACACCCATACCTTTGGCTGATGTTACCATCTGTGTGATTCCCATAAAGCCTGATACCTTCCAGAATGTATGAGCACTAATGCTTGTCATCTGCCTTTAACCCCAAAACAGTAAGGTGCAGGTTATAATAAACATTTCCTTTGCTTTGCTCTAATTCTCTTACACCTAAAAGCCTTTCAAAAGCCACCCTGTGATGCCTGAAAGGCTTGTGGCCATGTCAGCCCATGGAAGATGTTTACAGTTAAAAAAAAGTTGTGATTTTTCAAGAAGGCTTCAGAGACTACTGGCAAACACTTCTTGGCATAGATATTCATGACATATTATTTAATTTAATCCTGATTTGCGCTTGAAGTAAGCTGCAGGAGGTGCTGGTGGAGAAGTATAACTTCTGTGTGCTTCTTGTTCCTGTGCCTTGGTGCACTGGCAGCTTCCTGTTTACAAGGTAACTGCTGTATTCTGGACTGAGTGTGTGTCAAGGTCACGTACTTCAGGCCAGGGAGTTTATTGGATCACGGAGTAACTGCTATGTAAACAGGAAACTCCCAATAAGGATTACTCAAAAAATTATTTTTAATTAGTAAGTTAATAAGTTGGAGGGGGGAGGGGGAAAAGGGAAACTTAAGTTCTTGGAAGCCAACAAGATTTTTCCCTGTCTCCCACAAGATATGGGTTTGGCTGCTTTTCCCATCATTTTTCCTGTTTGTGTTTGTTGCCTGTTTTTTCCCCTCAGGCTTCTTCCTCCTCCCCCTCTCCCCTCAGGTGGTGTGATTCTCATGCTGGTAATGTTAAGGGTGATATCTATTTGTTTTCACTGGGTTTCAAGGAAGGTGAGATTTTTATGAATAGATAAATTAGACCTGAGAAATGCTTTTGGACGTGCATGTTGTGAGACAGACTGACCCTGAAGAGTTGAATAGTCACTTCAGTGACAAGCAAGTTAGGACAAAGCTGAGTTTGTTGAGTTGATTTTGGTCCCATTGATTTTGGTTTTGTGGGGAGACCTGAAGAATCTGCATTTCATAATCATCACTGCAATTTTCCCTTCTTTGAGCACTTCTGCTTTAGAGACCAGATTGTTTCTCTGTCCCTTGCCTTTTCAAATCCCCTGAAATAAGGTTAAGTGATACAGCTGAGGTGGTCTGTGTTTCTGCTGCAGGATATTGTGACTTTCTCTTCTATCTTGCCTGTCCCTTGCTTTCTGTTGTGCTGCCCCCAGTTCTCATAGTCATCACTGACCTGATTTAAATTGCTTATCTGAAATAAAAGTTTCATTTTTCTTTCACGGATGACTTTCCAGAACACGAGTTGAAATAGCTTTTCAAGAGGCAGGATGAACACAGAGAAAAGGCAACTGTCCCCTTTTGGCAGCCATGAGTAGTGTTTCGATGGGCTGAGTCCAGCTGCAACCTTGTTCGGCTTTGTGGGTTTTCCAGGTCAGTCACCTACTAAATCAGAAGGTGGCAGCATCTTGTGTTTGGTGCACATTTTGATTCCGTATCAATATGAACTACTTTATTTTCTTTGCTGCTGTAAAGGTGTTTACAGTGGTTATGGCTGGAGGAAAGGAAATGCAAGATCCCCTTGAGATCATTGTCATGGAGGGGCTGCTTGGCATAGCTAAACCTTGTGTGGCGGTGGCAGGATTTGTTCGGGTGATATTTCGAGTGGTAAATTTTTGCTCCTTGTGCGATATCTGTTTCCGTGGGAAACGAGAGGCCATAAGGTTGCAATTAAGGTCATCCCTGAGATGTGTTTCTCAGATCTGTTTTTGACATATGCATTTGCTGAGTTCAGCTGGGCCTTCACAGAACTATGAGAACTGCCTGAGCCTTACAGTAGTCACAAGATCCTGACCAGATACCTGAAGTTAAGCATGGCCTTATGGTCCTTACTGAATCCTTTTGCAGTTACTCTTTACTGGCAGTGAGCCCTGTACTTGGAGCTCAGCTTACGTACTCTGCTGCACTGAGGGGGTGGGGTGTGTATTTGGTAATCTCTACTCACTTCCCTCTGCTCTGATTTATAGTTGCTGAAAGTACAGCTCTCTTCTTAGCTGTCACCTCTCTGGAAGTGTATGAACAATTACTGTGTGGTACAAACTGTCTAGCCCAATTAGACAGGGGTTTAAAGAACAAGCTTGACTAGACTAGGTGTCTACGTGGTACTATAGTAGACCCTATCATTAGCTAGATAGCCCTACCTTAACTTATCCTGAAATAGATGAATAGCACCCTGATGCAAACCAAGGAATTCTTTGGGTAACAAAAATAGTGTCCAGGGCTCTGCACACAGTATTCACACCCATGGGCAGCAGCACAGTTTAAAGCTATGCGATGGACAGATAGCTTTCAATAACGTCATGGAGAGATCACGTCAGGTTTCCCTGTTTTGTGCCAGTGTATTTTTCTCCATTCTGTCCCGAGGAAGAAATGTGGAGGGTTTTAGTTTCTGATAGTAGAGACTTTCAAGAAAGAATTGGAGAGAGGCAGCACCATGTGCTGTTTAGGTACCAGACTGTAAAGGTCACCTTTTCCAGCTCTCACTGTTGGAGCCAAGCACAGTGAGGCTTCAGCGTGGTGACAGTTCTGAACATCTTCTGTTGTGTTTCTCTCTGCAGAGAGCTGTCCAGGGTTGAAGGTCTGATTAGAGACTGAATGTAATCGTTGGGATAATGTTTCTGGGAAGGCATCTTTAGAGAAAAAAGGAGACTTGTATTTGGTGAGTTTGTAGGGGGTTTTCTGTTAATAAGTAGTCCTTCGGGAATCCTAACCAAATTAAAACCCAGTTACCTCTAGCAGAGTTTCTGGTGTCTAACAAGATGTGACCATAAATGTTGTTCTCAATAGGGGCAGTAGCCTCTTTTCCTACTCTGTTCCCCACCACTTCCTCCAGTTCTTAAGATGTCAGAGCCCGTTGAATTTATCAGGAGACAATGCTTGCGTTAATGGTCCGTCTTTGAGGAATCGGCTTCAGAGTAGCAGTTGCACAGAGGTTTAGACAATTAGAAGCAATATCCAAGGGGAATTGAAGGGCAGGAAGCAGCTACGAAAAAAAATTCAATCCATCTCATAATTGTAGAAATGCTTCTTTGGCACGCATATCTGGTTTTGGGTAGAGGTTATGTATATATCCATCTCTTGACCCTGAAACCATGAAACTACGTGAATGAGACCAAATGTTATGTTTGTTCATTAAAAAAAAAGGACATTATGTAAATAGACATTAGCAATTGCATAAGGAGCTACTGTCTCATTCTGCACATAAGCGTGTGGATGGTCAAGTTGAGACATACATTTTACACATTTTACTGTGGCAGGAAATTCATTTGCTCCCAATATCGGTCCCTCTTGCATCTGCAGTCTTTATGGTCAGACTCTTGGTTGTGATTAAATGTCTTGGTTCAAATTGCAAAAGCTGTGCTGCTTTGTGAAGTGGCTTTACTGCGTTTGATTGCAGATGGCTGCAGCATGCATCACTGTCAGGAGATAAGCTGGTAATAGCCATTTGTGTTTGTGATGGCTTTTGATTCTGTGATGGCTATAGTTTTTCCTATTATTTGTACTCATGAAACAGGTTGCCCTGTTCTTAACCTCTCATTCCAGCACCAAAGGAGATGTTAAGGCTGTGACTGTGTGTTGTCATTACAGTGCAGGTTTTGGCTTGTCTCTTGCTTTTGTATTCTCATTGTCTTCCAGGTGAATCACTGCTGTTATCTGGTATCACACCCTATTTTTAAATCACAATGCTTTTCTGTTTCTGGGGCTGCTGGAATACTCATGCTTCATAGGATTGGAGTTTAGACTTGCTCATTCTGTGTCCTCTTTCAATCATCTTAAGTTTCGGAATTTTTTTCCATGGGAGTTTGATTGTTTATCAAATGGTTATCTGTGTTACCCTCATTGGATGCTTACAGTCATGAGTCAGGTAGCAAAACTATGGGGTTTCAAAGATCAACAGTAGAGCTATAATAGAATCTAGGGCTCGAAGGATATTGGTGGGTCTTCTGATTCCTCTTCCAACTCACAAATGACCAACTACAGTTTAAGGGCTCTTGGCTGTTTGTTTATTTACAGAAGCTTTAGAATATCTGTAACTGAAGCTTAGAAGAACAGGTTGGATAATTATTAAGAGCTCAGATACCATGAGTGGGTATTCCATTGCCTTTGAGTTTTAGAAGTAGGATTCGTACTTTGGTGCTTTGCCTCACCATGAATGTCAAAGAAATGAAAGTAAATTACTGAGAAATATCATCTGCAGTAGACAAGTGGTAAGAGGTGAAATGTTGGAAGGAAATGCTTAGACTCTGAATCAGTGATCAGAATCAGTATTGACAAGATTGCGTATGTTCGAAACCTTGATCTCACATAGTAGGTTTCAATGTAGCACTGGAAAAGTTGAAGCTCAAAGAACTGTACATCTTTCTCAGGAAATTGTCCATGAATTGGATTCAAGAAATGTTTCTTATTTGAGATGGCACCTCTCAGCCTGTACATATGTTCTGCTAAAATTTTAAATTATGTCCTAAAGGGCTTCTGCACATCTGGAGCCTTTAAGTCTCCTCCAGTTAAGCATATGCCTCCCAGACCTTCCCCCAAGAAACCCCCCACTATTTAAAATTAGGATACAATGTGACCCCTGTCCTTGTACAGTGTGTGTTGTGGTACAGTGCTTTGGCTGGATAACGTATGTGAGCTGACTGTTAATGACTGAGTCCTGCTGCTGGAAGCCGAGGTGCCAGTTGCGTGGTAAGGCTTCCTGTGGGGCTTGATAAGTCTTGATGAAACACAGTGATTGTCAGGGAGACAGCGTATGTGCCAGAGGTAGCAGGAGGGGCCTTAGGCAACTCCTGTGCCTTCACAGGTTTGCCTCAGAGAGGAGTTATTGTGGGAGCAGGTAATGAAATGCAGTAGATTTGAGATGACAGCAACGCTTGTTCAGTCCAGAAAAGCTTATGAACTTAATTTGACCTTTCAGGTGTTTTCTGGGAGCATCTACTCACCAAACGTCTCCATACAGCTCTGTGTTGGTACATATGGAATGTGGTTTATCCTTTTCTTCTTAACCTTGGTTCTCTATCTGTTATTGGACTAATCTGCTGCTGCAGCTCATCACAGCTGTACTCTGAAATGTCATTTGTTCTGTCTCCTTTCTGCTCCTCCTCTGCCACCTGGCTTTCTCTGCAAGGCACCGACAAGTTCTGCTGCAAAGCAAGGCAACTGAGTACAGCTCACCTTCTCTGACCCAGGTGTAGAAATTCTTCCATGCTGAGATGTTTTTCTCAGACACAGCTTGCTCGGCAATTATTCAGATGAGTCATAATACATGGGTCTAATTTAATCTGCGGGGTGGTTTTGAGTTTGTCAGCACCGTTGGCTCACTCGTCTGCTTGTTTCTGACATAGGATTTAATGTTTCATTTTGAGCCTATTTGTGGGGTTTTATAGTTTGACTTTTGTATCATTTTTTTTTTACCCCCAGAAGTACCTTGCATTTTTCTGAAAATCCACAAGCCTTAGGATTTTCTGTTCCACATCTCCTAAAGTGAAAGCAGATGCAGAAATATGTAGTGTCACTGCACTGACTTTATCTGCCTTATCTTTGTCCTGGTAGCTTAGAACCCGTTCAACCAGCTGGCTTCTGATGTATTGAAAAATCTACATGTTTTGTTTTTGTTTTTGTTTTTTTGCTTTGTTTTCTGCTCCTGAAATCCCTAGCTATTACAATAAATTTTCAATTTACCTGTAGGGTTTTTTTTCCACAACCCTAAGTTGTCCTAAATTTTCTTTAATGTGACCTGCATGACTCCTCGTTCCTTGGTTTGTAAGGACTAACTCTGTCTTTTGTGATTCTGAAGGGGGCTGACCCTGTTTAGCAATTAATCACCATCTGATGGCTCAGGTCCATCCAGCAAGATGAAGGAGAGAATCAGAAGAGCAAATGCAAGAAAAGCTCTTGGGTCAAGATGAAGACAGTTTAAATGACGGACAATGTGTCTATGTGGACATCAAGTGACACAAAGGCAGTAACTCACCACCTTCCACAAGCAGTGGGATGCCCAGCCGGTCTCTAAGCAACAATTATTTTGGAAAATATGACCCCCAGGGTTTTTTGCCAAGCATGATGTTATGTGATGGGGTATCCCTTTAATCAGTTTGGGTCAGCTGTCCTGTCAGTGACCCCTCACACTCTTCTGCCTACTTGCTGGCAGGGGGTGGAAAAGCAGAGTGAGAAACAGAGAAGGTCTTATTGCTGTGCAAGACTGTTCAGCAATAGCTGAAATATCGATGTATTATCAATACTGTTTTGATCACAAATCCAAAACACCGTATGGGCTGCTGTGAAGAAAATTCATCCCAACCAGATCAAGTGTACTCTCCTGTAGTAGTAGTCTCTTCAGTTTGTTGAACAGTTTTAATTGCCTCCTGTTTTATTTTATAACCTACTAACTGCTGCTTTGAAGTTCTTTTTAAATTTGTATCATGTAGCAACATGTTAGTAATTCTGCCAAGTATTGAAGTAGAAATCATAATTACATGTGTATGATAGGTTAATTATCTTAATTATGGCTTCCCTGGGTATGATAGTTGCTTCAAACGTGGATATATTAGATAAGAACTTGACAATCCAAAGAGCAGCAAAAAAATTACTTTGCTTTGGGAACAAAAATAACTTTGCTTTGAGAACAAAAATGTTTTGTAGATTGGAGGTTTTCTTTTTTTCCTTCAAGGTCATTCTGATAATGCTAGATTACTCCAGTTTTAAGGCTTCTATATTTAAAAAAAAAATAAACTTACTTTTTTTCAAGCTGTTCTACATGGTAAAATAATTTTTAAAATTTCAATTTCTGAGTTACTTCCAATTAATCAATTCCACTTATTCTGCTTGTCATGGCTATAATTTTGAGATATGGCCACAGGATATCTTGTTCAACTTCGGTAACCATCTTCTAATCTTAAGTCTGACAAGGCGAAGCTGTGAGGCTGAGGAAGCCAGGAACCTTCAGATTTGGTTCCTTATCGTTGTTGTCTCCTCGTCTTGGAAGGCTGTATGACAGCTGTCCCTCTTCAGAAAAGACATTCCTAGGTTTTGTGGACCCCTTGGTTCTTAGCTGCCCTTTTTCTGTGGGAAAGTGTGTGGGCCCTATTTTGTGGCACAGCCACCTTACAGTGCTTATGGGATTGTTTGTGAAAGGGACAGGTTTCAGTTCCCATGTTACAAAGCAGATCACATCACGTCTGGGTGGTTTCATTTGGTCAGTCAATTAAAAACTCTTAAATGGCTGAAGTTAGACTGTGTATGGAAATACGGGCAGTATCAAGGCAACCCAAACAACATGAAGTCTGGCTTTCTCAAAAGAAAGTAGGGAACACTACAAGGTTATGAAATCTAATGCCTAGGATGTAATCTCTGCTTAATTGGTAAGTGGCAAAAGGAATGCCAGAGCCCTGGGAGCCTGCACCTGGTGGAGGGATGCTATGGAGCTGGGGAGTGGGTGACCACGCCCCTTGTGATAGAAAGAGCAACTTCCTTGGGAGAGCGATTGTAGAGTGTTTGCTGCAATCTGGAAACCCACCAGAGTGACCAGAATCAAACCTGCCAAAGAAGACAAGTCTCTTAGGAGAGGCCTGCCTATATATGTTTTGGATTTTTTTAAAATTTTGCGTAGGCACTTTGCTTTTCCTGCTTAAAAAGTTAATTTTAGTTTGTAGTAAAATTTTTCTTTTTAAGTTGAAAAGTCTTTTAAATTTCTACAGAGCTTGCCACTCCAGAGGTATCTCGACAGATGCAGCTAGGGAGGTCAACTTAGCAGGTGAGAGCTACTACAGATGGCTGTGTGCAGGCAGGATGCTTGGCAGCCTCAGCTGGCCTGGGCTGCACAGACGCTGCCTTCTTGACTACCTGCTGGCAGGGAATGGTGTGTGGTGATGCCTTTCTCATCTGCTGTTGCATGGGAGAGTAGGACGTGGCTTTCTTCCAAGTGAGAAACTGGGCACTATTAACAGATTAACAGTCTAGGGGCTTTTTGCTGTTTTCTAGAATCAGAGGCTTTAGCCATTAAACAATACCTCCCTCCATGCCTGTCCTAGCTCCTGCTGTCTGCCTGTCTGGATTGCCAGCACTGCTCACAGAGCCAAAGTCAGCATTTTTGCTGCTTTCTCAAGATACCTGCTGTCACAGTGAGGCCAAGAAAGTTGAATTTGTATGGATCTTTGTCTGGCTGGCGTTTGGTCAGTGTTGTTGGCTGTGTCATTGATCACCTCAGCCCTAAGGGTTCCCTTGTACCAGGAGTTCAAGTTCAAACACCAGCCTTTTATGAGTACAGGTGTAAATATCATCTCCCTTTCATGTGGTGGCATTGAACTATTGAGGGTAAGTACAGAGGAAATGTGATGGCAGAAGACTTTTTTCCTCATAAGAAGCCAGGCTGTGGTATTTTTTTCTGGGTCTGATACCAGTCTGATACAGATCCAAAATCAGATCTGCTACTTCAGTTGTAGTTCAAAAGGGAAATGGAAATACTAGAACTGGATATAGTCTGATGATCAGGTAATCTGCCGTGGGAGATGCTGTAAGGATGTGCCTATTGCATGTTCTTTCTCTTTTACTCCACAGCTTTGTAATGTAGTCATCTAAATGCAAGTTGGGTAGGATCAGAACAGTTGTACCTCACAGTGATCCTGGTTTAATTAATGTGGTAGCTTATGTTTTAGTGGCCAATGTCAGAGGTACAGAAGGTTATGTCCTTGGGAGATCCTTGTTTTTATGACCCATTTGCTGATTGCTTTGATATGTGCTAAGTGAGAATTTCTGCAGTGTTGCCACAGCTGGAGACAAATTCCCTCCAGTTACAAGTAAGTGATGTCAGCCCAGAACTGCCCTGTTATTTAAAGCTGGATAGTCAACTGCTTTATACTTTTCATAGATATTACACAGCTGTTTGTCACATTCATATCTTGCAGCAAGGTAGTAATTGGATAATGTGTGAAAACCCACTGTAAATTCATTGCTTTTAATTTCACTAAATGCCTGTAGCATTCGCATTGTTTGATAATTTTACAAGTGCTGGAACTTAAATCTGGTCCTGCAGGTGGTTAAGTCATGTCTGCTCTCTAGTGTGATATCTCTGCCTGTGTGTCATGCTGTATTAAGGAGTGAAAATTAGAGAGAGGTGCTTCCTTTTTTTGTTTAAGAAAGGCTGAAGCTTGTTCTGGATATAGGTGCTTAGAAATGTTGGCAGAGATATAAGAAAATACAGTGATTAAAACTATCATACTCCATGGTCCCCTGCTCTTTTGGAGGCATTTTTGGTTGCTTCCCACCTTGCTAGGCAAACTGCTGAGCTTTTCAGGCCTTGGGTTTGTCAATTCATTCCCTCTTGATGCTTAGTTCAGAATGTGACAGAAAATGTGATGCCTGTCCAACTTCCTCTTGTGTTTATTGTCATGTGCTGATGGTCTCTGTTTGATTTGCCAGCTGCCTTTTGTGTGGGGAAGTAGCATCTTGAGAAACAGCCTCAAGTTTTAATGTTGTAACTGCTGTCATACATCTGAGTCTTCAGGATGGGAAGCTTCAGTTCTCCCCTTCCTCCCACTCCACTCTGTAGGAGTTATTTTTGAATTTTTGGTTGAAGTTACCTGACCTTAGCAAATGCTAATAGAAGAATGAATAAAATCAAATTCTGTTCTGCTGAACACAGGAGGTAAACTTCTAAAAAAGACTCCGGAGTACAAACCTCCCCAGGCTGGTGTGAAGAATTTCCTTAACTTTTTGTTTTGAATGCATCTTCTGTAGGTACTCTTTTAACAGTCTGATAGTCTGTTGGTCTTAAGGATTTTCTACCTAACATGCTGAAAGAGGACTATCAGCCAGTTTGTCTTGACCAAACTGTTCACTGAATCTTTCCCTGGTCTTTGTTATGTTGGCATTTTACAAACCAGAGTTTGCTATTTTTGCCATTTGCCTTTGGAGCAGCTTTTTGAAGGGCATCTTAATAGACTCACTTCCTCTGCTCTGTGTTGTCTCTTTTTCCCCCTTGTTTCTAAAGCCTTTTTGTCACAAGAGAATCAACTTGGTCCAGGCTTCCAGTATGGTGACCTGAAAGAATCTTCGTATTTCTAATAGGTGTTTAATTCATTTAGTTGTCGAGACCTGATGGGAATCACTAAGAATAGGTCCAACACGCCCACACTGCTGTCACTCAGAGGACCGGATGTGTGGCAGACATCCTGCAGGTAGCATTAAATTGGATGACCTGCATTCTGGAAGAAGGCTGACCAGCTAAACTCAGTATGGCAGTGATATGTGGACAGTGGTACTGGGGCTATATGATCTAACAATAAGCACTGGTGTTTTCCCAGCTGGAGCCAAGCAGCTACTTGTTCATGGTGGATTTTCATAATTTGGTTTCTCTTTTTCGAAAGAGAATGAAGAACTGAAGAGAAATAACCACCCTTTTTTATTAAATATATATTGATATAATATATATCATGCCTTAGTAATGTGCCATTGCAAGGAGCAAACTGATTCTGTTTTTTCTTTCCATGTAGGACATGGTTAAAGTTTTAGGTGATCTGAATCTAGGTCTTAGTGAAGCATCTTTCATATTTTGATACACCATTTCACTTTCAGCAGACTTTTTCTTAACCCCTGCCTTAGATATTTGTTCAGGCAGTAGCAGCTAGTCCTCTCCATCCTGGAAGTGCAACTGAATGTAGCTCATAATCAAGCTATCATTTTAAAACCTGGAGTCTACAGAGGAAAGTAGTGCAGTTGTCACCAGAAGTGGAGGTAGGGGGAAGGTCAATGAAGACTCATTTTCAGGATGGAAAGATGGAGACATTCATCTGAAATACAGAGCAGTGCAGCATATGCTATTCCAGCCATGAATAATGGTTAGAACACAACAGGCTGCTTTACTTAACAGTTAGGAGTGTCTGATGAAGACCTAGTAGCTTAAATAATACAAATGAGTCTTCACTCCTCACACAATTAAGTTTTCCATGTTATTGGCAAAAGTTACACTTGGAGTAGAATAACACAAGCTTAGATCTCTTCAAACTGATTATATTTAGATTTTTGTCTGGCCTTGGTAGAGTGTGTGGGAGAATTTTGCTTGTTAGGTTTTTATCTTGTATCTTGTGGCTAGTGACAGACTGCTTCTTGCTGTTACAGCAGCAGCTCCACCTCTTTCCAACATCAATTAAGAGAGGTTACATACAAATTAAGTAAACTAGTCCTGGGGCTATTTGTGAGGATGACCACAATGATACAGGACGTGAAGGGGAGGTGGAGGAGAAAAAAGGATTCATGGTTAACTGGTTTCTTATTTTCTCTTCTAATACTTTTTTCTGATACATTTTCTGTCAGGATAGGGGAAGCAGATAATAGTTAACAACCAGTAATGCTGCGAAGGTGCCGCACCCCAGTGTTACAGGAAGGATGGTTAGGGACGCCAGAAAAAGGGGTGGCCTTTGGATTACTTTTGTCCGGCTTGGTACAGCTCAGCTGAGTCATGTTGACTGCATGGTTGTTTCTATCACAGCACAAAACAACATTATATTAGCTTAACATGTCGTTGTAAATCAGATGGAAGCAAGTTCAGGTCACCCTGCAGTTGGCAGCAGACTGGTGAATGCAGTTCAGCAGCTGATTGGTCACTAGTTAACCAGCCTTTTATGGGCTGATAGCAGGCGTCTCTCCTCAGCCTCAGCTCCTTGCAGGACCACCTCACAAAACTTGTGCCTTGTGATCCTAACTGCCAGCATAGTGGGTTAAATATGTGGCTTTGAAAAGCAAGCTTGTGTCTTCAAACATAGGACTCTCAAAGACGTGGAGCTTGCTGTTTCTTTCAAAAATCCTTGGAGCTGTTTGGTTGGATAATTAGAAATGTCTACTTAGTTGCCTACCAGGTACTACCAGCTTTTGTTTTTGGTGCAAAGTTAAGTCCAAATGACTTCAGCAGTATCTCCCACAGGTTATTCTCAATGTAAGAATCCTGGGTTATTTATGGTGTAAACAACATTTTTTGACCTGGTCATGTCTGGGCATTGACTTTCCTCCACCAGCGCTGAACTTGCAGGGAGAATACTTGAAGTGCTTTATGCTGCCACTGTAATGGGGATTTCTGGCCCTGGAAGGAACAGTGGTAAGAGCAGTGTCCCCTAGGGTTTGATTCAGTTGTCATCATATTGGCTTCTAACACTATCTGAGGCACCTTGGGGTGCGTGAAATGTCCTCCTGGATCTGGCATATAGGACTTGGTCAGACCCGCACCTTTCCTGAGCAGCAGTTGGAGCCTGTGTGTGATAGGGATGTCAGCACAGGCACAGAGCTGCCTGCTGTTGGCTCCTTTGGTCTTGAAGAAAGAGGCAGAAGAGCCAGTCCACTAGCACCTGACTGCTAGGCTAAGGGGATGGGGAGCTGATGCTTGGGAGTGTCAGCTACTAGCAGTTTTGCCCACAAGTGTGTCGGTGTTTGAAGCACAGCTAATTGTAAGAGAGCTTCTCTCTCCCTCTGCAGCTGGATATGTCGGAAGTTTGTTCTCCTTTCCAAATGTATTAGCACTCATTCTGGTTTTGCTGGTGGCAGAAAAAACTTCAGTTAAAGATATCTTTGTAAAGGATAACAACTTTGAAAAGCTGTAATTTTTTTGTTGAAGTCTTTTCTTTCCTGACAGCCCAAGTTTTGCTGACTTGTGGGAATGTCATGGATGGCTGAACATCTTGAATACATGCTCATCATCTCCAGCATAAGATTTAGGGCTGCCAAGCACTTCACAAGGGTTTGGCCTGGGAAATTTTGTGAGTATTTGAACTAAAATACTGTTTACAATGGATGAGCACTAGTCTGCCAAGTCAATTGCCAAGCTCTTGCGGAGTCACCATCATCGCAAAGCATTTGCTTTGTGGACTATGTCAGTATAAGCAAGTATCACTGCCTTCCCGAGTTAAAAATTGTGCAAACTTCTAGACTTTTGCATTCTGCTAGTGCTAACAGCTGCATTGAATGAGCTTTGGATCAAGCACAGAGGGCATTTGCGTGGTTTCAAGTTGTAACAATATTGGCTGTCTTTACAGTGTGGAAGGAAAAAGATTTCCTGTTATTTATGAGCAGCTTAGCTAATATTAGCAATTAAGTCATACAGTCATGAAAGCTCTTGGCTAGAACTGCGTCTTGCAACATTTGTTCATACAAAGCATTTTTTCTAGCATTGGGTGCAAGATCAATTTTTAATGAATATTTCACACTGGCCTTGAAAAATCCTTTATGTTCACCCTGAGACTTTGTGTGTAAAAACTGAGAGGGCTTCACAGATGTTGCTATTGATCAGCTGACTGGGAGGCCACGTGCTGGCCTGAGCTCACCTCTCAGCAAAATTACCTCGTTTTGTGTGCCATCCTACAGGGAAACCACCCTTTTAGAGAGGAAGTAAACACATGAGGGGTGAAAAGTCACCCTTGGTGCATGTTTTCCTCACCTGAGCAGCACCATAGTTAGTCTGGCAAAGCTCAGAGCACTTCTCTCTGTGGCTCAGCAATGAAAACTGCTGGATGAGCTAAGACAGCTCATATATGGCGTGGTTTCTTCCTGCCCTGTGGCTTCAAGCTATTAGCTGTGTGGTGAAAGATAGTTTACATGATTAGAAGCCATGCAGTCAGTTTTCTTTAAACATCATGTATCCATTTCTGTCCCCTTCCAAATGATTCTTTTCCTCTGCTTCTTTCACACGAGTCCAGAGAATGTGGGGAAAAAAGGTTTAGTCAAGATGGAGCTGACTACTTAAGGATGAGCTACCATTCAGGAGTACCAGTGAGATGCTGTCGTCCATCTCGCTGACTTGTCCCTGTACAGGAGCAGAACAGGAGCTGGCTTATCACTGCCCAAACTTCTCCCCTTGTAGTTGCTGTGTGCTGGAGCATGCTGGTCTGGCTCCCTGAACAGATTGTGCCTGGCAGTGTCTGCATAGCAGAGATGATTGGGTGAGATGGAGGCTTTTGCCACTTAAGTCCGAGAGCCTCATTTCTCCCCAAGTAAGGGAGGTGCAGTCTATTTGTAGTATGCAGACACAGCCTGAGAAACACAGCTCTCACCAGCACTGTTTGATTCCATGTCCCCACCCAGATGCTTTGTGAGCCCAGCTCCCTGCACCAGCATTCTCTTTTTTTAGCAACCCAAACCAAGGCCTGGCCCACCCAGTTTCAGCAGGCAGGAAGGATAAAACATCCTGAGAACCCTGCCTGGCTGCAGGGAGATCACATGTGTGATCATGTGAGATCATGACATGCTCAGCACAAAGATGTTGCTGTGCTTTTATTACAGCCCTGTTACAGCTAAGCATTCCAGATGTATGCCTCCTGCTTTAGTGTAAATACGTGCACTACTGGCACCAGGGTGGAGGAGGTCCTCTTATATCTAAAAGAATGGGAAAAAAAGTAATCCTAAATAAAGCTGTGTTCCAGCTAGGAAAAATCTTGAAGCAAAGACTCTTGGTGTTTGCAGTGGAGGGTTGCTGGTTGTAGAAAGATTCTCCCACCACTGTGTGCTCTCTCTTTGGTGCTGAGTGTTACAGGGTACTCAAAGCATGGTCTGTACCTTTTGTTTCTTGCAGGTGATGAAGCTCCAGGCTTACTAGAGAAGTCATCTGTGATTGCTGCTAGTCTTTGCTGCTGGGACACTTTGAGAGCGGGAAGGAATTTGGATCAGTCTGCCAGAATAAACCCTCTCTGGGTGCTGGAGCTGGAGGCACGGGCAGTTGTATCCAGCCAGGGCAACACTGTTCTTGCTAGGCACGGTCTGGTGCACCTCTGCAAGCATGGACTGGAGCCATGAAGTGCAACAGGTCATGGGTTGTGTCCCTCATGTGTTGGTGGCTACTTGCATGGTGTCTTTGCTCTATATTTCCTGAGTCTGGTATCTCTGTAGTGTGACTGTGACATGGCCTTCAGTGTGGTAGGAAGGTTTCTGAATCCATGAGACTGCAGAGTCCACTGGGTTAGTGCTGAAGAGCTGTTCTTTTTTTGCTGTCCAGGAGGTCTAACATTGGTATTTCTTTATTTGTTGCTATAGCCTTTAATTTTCCTTGCTTCTTTCTGGATGCATGAGAATAATATAAATTTCTGAATTTTTCCCCCCTCTGTTTAGCTGAGTTTAGGTCTTTGTCATCTGTAGCAGCCTCAGCTTACATAGGGAAGTGCTTCAAGGTTTAATTTCCAGTATTTTTGATTCTCATCTTACTGATGAGAATCTCACCATTGCTTTCTCTTTCTTGATTTAGAAACCAGCGCTGTACTCAAGATCATATCCACTTCAATTTCCTTGAGTCTCCTTCTTCATACAGACTAATGACAACCTGGAAATGTTTTTGTCCTTTCATGGACAGGTTGTTAATTTCATCCTTCACAACAGGAATAAGTTAATTAAATACTTCTTCTTAAAACTAGCTTTGTAAAACAATTCTGTTTAACAGAACACACAAATACCAAATTGCTTTGCTCTTTGGAGTAATCTTTTATCCCTTAGAGATGTATGTAAATCCAAAAGCAAATTCTAAGGAGAGATATTTTTGCTTAATCTCGCTGTTCTTCTCCCCTTTTTTATTTTGCCTTTAACAAGACTTGCAACTTAGTCTCCAAGTATGTGTTACTTTCTGTACGTGAGTAGTCATCCCTGTAGTAATGGGAAGAAATCCTCAGCTAGTGGGTATTAGCCCAGCTCAGTACTGGGTAACACACTGAAGAGGATTTGAGTCATCCATAGACCTGCACCAGCCTATCAGTTTCCGTTCTTGCACTGTCCTACCCAGGCAATTCATTACAGCAGCAGCTGATTGTTCTTGCTTCTCTGCATTTCAAGGACTGCCTGCCCGAGGAGAGGTTAAATGCTATGGCGATGGTATGGACTGTGGGCACGTCCACGTCTCAACAGCATTTACGGAAAAAAACGAGAGCTGTCCTGGCAAACATGATGGGGAGGAGTCACAAGGGTTGCTGAAGCAATTCTTGTGACACATTAGTAGAGCAGGATCTTGTTAATGGATTAGTGTTTAAGACAATTCCTCAGCATTCTGCAAGTCAGGGCAGTTCTGGATAATGTTCATTTCTCAATTAGGGAAGAGATTGACAAGGCAGCAGGAGGCTCCAAACAGAAAAATTTCTACACAGTAATTTAATAAGGAGGAGAGTTTTTTTAGGATTATGCTAAGCGAGAGACTGATTAAATGCTGCTTGACTCAGAGCCTTAGGTGAAACTATACGGTTTGCTCTTAAGGGCACAAAGGAGTAAAAACAAAATGGAAAATAAGTGAAGGTTCACAGACATAAAAAAATTACTTCTGCATCTACTGGCTTTGGATCTCTCTCCATCTGCTTGCAATAGATATAAGTTCAATTAAGTTCATACTACAGCACTAAAAAAGGACAGCTGAAGATTTTCGTTTGGTTGTGCTGTAAGCTCTGCTGTAAGTAATATCCAGCTTGTACACAAGCTGTTTGGACTGGTTGCTGCTGAGCAGAATCCTGGCTATTCTGCAGCTTGTGCTGATACAGTTTCTAGCAAAGCAGCCTATCCTGTTAGTGTTTTGTTAGGGACAAGTCAAAGCAGTGTTTTAAAAGGAGGAAGTTATCAAATGCCTTTTCAAAGGCTGAAACAGCACTTACCTTTGTTTGCTTATGGCTTGCTTATTGTATCCTTTATGCAAGGATAGAGAATGAAGTCATAGGATGTGGGATTATTTAGGTGACACTAAAGGAGACAGAGTATGTGTCTCATGTGGATGAGACAGGATGGTGAGCTCTTTATGGGGAAACTCCAAGCTCTGTGCAAGCCGTGTAGGAAGCTTCAGGGCTGAAGATAAAGCTGTGAACCTGCTCTGGGAATCAGTCACGTCTGCCCCTTCATGGATTTCCTTCTTTCTCTGTAACAACCGAGCCAGGGTTAAGTGGCATATATGCCTTGCTACCATAGGGCGTTCCTGCTCAGACATCGCTAGAAGTTTTTTTGAAAGTCTAGCTTTGTGTTAAATTTCTTCCAGCTTCAGTTCCCGCAGCTACTGTGCTCGAGGGCTACTTTTAGATTCTCATGTTCGGAGGGACTTGACATCAGCAAGGTGATCTGGTTTGGACATATTGGGTAGACCAAGATTCAGGCTAGAGCAGGTTCCCAAGTTGGATTGAAGGCTTCAGGTTCCAAGCATACTTTGACTTGAATTAAACAGACTATTAATAAAATACACTTGGCAGCAAGGTCTCTGGCAGTGGTAATCAATCATGACCTGACGACAGCCTCAGCTACAGTGGTGCGACCAAGTGAAAAAGCAAAATGTGGGTGAAGGTCCTTATGTATTGAAAATTTATTTTGTTTCCTGAAATTTCATAATGAAAGATATTCCCTCAATAAAATGAGAAAGGAAATGTTTAGTAGTTATTTTTTTGTGGGCCTGATAAAGGATATTCCCTTTTGTGGAAGTATGCTCAAACTAAGGGACAAGCCAAGTTGTAAAGTGTGTTGGGTGTATACTCCTTTTTTCCTCATACAGAAGTTTTAATATGCCTTTCCTGAATACTTTAAAATAACTATTTTAAAGTACATTTTGGCTTAATATTTAAAATATTACTAGTATGCTACTGTGCAACTAGGATACTTGTGTGCAGCCATGAGGAAAAGCATAAGCTATGGAATTTGGACTTGCATTTGTAATGGGTAACAAGAGAGCTGTGTTGCAAACTTTTTTGTGACATTAATTATACAGGTCTTACCTTTTCCATTCCAATTTTCCCATCCCGTAGGCAGCCTTTCTTTTTTTTCCCCAAATATGGATGTAGATCACAACTGCGACACAGTTGCAGTGTCCTGCACTGAGGATTGAACTCTCTTAAACTTGTGGTTGCAAAGGTGTGGTGAGTGAGGTGTGTGCCTCAAGAGTTGTAATTGTGTTGACTTTTTCTTGAAGGAAAAGGAATTTGTCAGGCAGAAGCCTCTGTAAATGCAAATATTCTTTTGGGAGTTTTCTATTCCAATGTTAATTTGGAATTCTTATGAATAAAGGGGTTTTTATTTCCTTGGCAGGTGTCTTGGTAACTGGACAGCTTTGGAGGAGAAAAAGATGAAAAACATGTTTGGCTCATCAATCACTGATGCATTAATGTCATCTCAGTGTCCCCATGTGAAAGAAAAAGTAACTTTCTGCCTTGACTTCAGGTAAGTGCCTGTTGTATACCACACCTCACCTGCCAAACTTTGGGAGGGTCTAAGAAAATGGCAGTGTATGTCTGAAATTAATTTCAAAAAAGAGTGTCAAATTTTGGTCGTGTGCAAGACATGAGGTGCTTTGCTTTAAGCTCTCTCAGATCAGAAACTCTATCCAGCTAAACTGGGGGGCCACAGCCCCTTTCTGGAGTCTGATGTGTCATCAGGTGCAGACCATGCAGAGAGGGCAATCAATCTGTAGCCAGCAGTGCCTGTTGCTGCAGAGCACAAGCCTGTCTGTACCTGGAGCCTGATGCACAGTCAGGTGTTGAGAACATAGTGCCTATAGCTTCTTGGCAGTCAGACTGAATGATCCTTGTAGGACCCTTCCAACTGAACTATTCTGATGAGAAGCGTGCCGTGGTTCCTCAGCTGGCTAAGAGAAAAAACACCAACATGTCCTTCCTGTGGCTGCTGGTCAAGGTAGGCAGGTCAGACCACATTTTGCTCAGAACACAGATGGTGAAAACATCGACTCCAAGGTATCGGTTGTTCTATCAGAGGATAAATAGTACTCTGTTATTGTTATGAAGGAATGCCTGGCAGCTAAATGAACTAGATCCTTGTGAAGTAATCAATGGAGGGCACCTAGAGAATATGAGATACAGCAGTCAGATTATGGTCCTTCCTGAGAGTGTTTTTTAAACTTCCAGTGATTTGAGTCAGGAAATTCTTGGATCACAAAGCTGAATCATCATGTTTAAGAGCTCTGTGTGGCATTTTCTTCCAGAAAACTGGTTATCTCATTTGAACATGCAATATGTTTGACATTTTACATACCTTGCAGCAGTCACCTACCTGAGCTCTTTTTTTTATGTCAGTATTTTCTTGTGCTTATTTTAAATTGGCCCCTCTTGTTTGAAGTCCCCTAGTTATTGTATGAGGAGAAACTGTGAACAGTGGTTTCCTGTTCACTTTCACCACTCCACACAATACTCTCTAGACCCCTATCCCTTCCTCTATACCTTTGTCAGGTTACACAATCCTGTCTATTTGGGCATCCCATACATAGAAGCTGCTTTGTTCCTTTGATCAGCTGTACTGCTTCTTTCAGTACCTTTTACTGTTCCTCTGTATAAGCCTTGAGCTGGGCAAATGGACCAGAATTTAATGCAATATTCAGGATGCAGGCATAACTTGGATTAATATTGGGATATAACTTTGTTTCTTCTTGCTTTTCTGTTCTCTTTACAAGTAGTTTCTAGCATTCCTTTTGGGGTTTTTTTGGACTGCTCCTGAGTTGATATTCTCATAGGAGACTCTGCTTCAGTCTTATTTCTGAAAGGAATAATAACTCAACTCCTGACACCTAGGGGGTAGGGTTAGGACTGAGCTTTTTTTAATGTGTGTCACTTTATACTTTTTAGTTCCAAAGTTCATCTGTTGTTTTATTACATACTATCTCAATATTATGTTTCTGCAGCATGCTGTAATTTTTCTCTGTACTGTGATAACTAGACAGTTATTGTCTGATTATCATCTCAGTATTTCTTTTTTCCAGACCATTTATGAATATAGCAGAGATTCCTATAAGATAGTGAGCAGGCTTCAGAAAAAGCATTATCATTTATTTGTATGTTTAGCTTTAGTCTTCCTCAAGGCTTTTATTTTTCCTTTGCCAGGCAGGATGCATTTGCTCTGAGACTAACAGGATGTCTTGAAATAGTCTCTCTGTCTCCAGAAAACATGCACTTTAAGGTTTTTCTTTTAGGGGTTTTTTATAGTTTTATATTATTTCTCTCTTTGAAATGCAGCATGTCAGTAGTTGATCTGGTTTTTCTTGTCTGGAGAAATGCTGAATCTGATGCTGATATAGTTCAGACAGAAAGATGATAAACCAATTGTTCATACTGGTCAGGACTGAATCAAGAGTTGCTTCCGATCTTGTGGATTTCCTAGCTGCCTGTTCCTGAAATAGTTATTTACAGCATCCAGAAATCCGGTACTATCTGAGTGATCAATGTAAAAGGTTTCACATTTTACTTCAGAGTAATTAAAATAATTGGAATTACAGTTCCTGGGATTTCCACATTCCATTGCCTTCCTGCCACCATGTTTCCTTTATACATGCAGTGTCCAAATTCTTTTTTAGGGTAAGGATTCTGGGTCTGCCATCAAAATCTTGCAGAATTCTGTGGAACATGGAAACCATTGTTTTGGCTTTCCGTCACTGTATCCTGTTCATATCAGACTTTTTAAAACTTTTTGTTTGTTTGTTTACTGTGTTACTTTTGTGTAACTTCTATCGCATTCTTTACTTGAGGTTGCAGTGTCTACCGTAGTATTCAGAACAGGATACATGGTTTCCTCTGTGCACCCGTCTGCTTTCTCCTACTCGTCAGTTTGAAGCTTCTGTACAGTCTCCCGGATGTGAAGTGCAGATCCTGTTTCCCTCTCACTTCAGGCAGAAATTTGGTCATCCTTTGCTGGGCTAAATCCACTCTAGAAGCTCCCCAGTCCCTGGCAAACCTGAGCCTCACTTCCTTACTCCATTGCTTTAGCCATTCATTGAGACTTTACCTCCTTACCAGCTGGATTCTGGTGGGGGTCTTGATCTTTGGCATTTTACGTTCAACCTCCAGAATCTTTCTTCTTTCTTTTATGTGGTACCCAGATGGGTTACAACCCCTGCCTCCTTCCCAGCATTTCCCAACATTTCCAGGCTTTTTTGAAGTTTTTCAGTGTAGCACCGAAGGGCACAGAAGAAGACTGTCTCATGAATCAGGAGCCAAACCTGTTTGGTACCTGGCAATGGAACCACTTGTGGCTATTGCCTGTCCCTTTTTCTCATATGGGCTTTCTGCTGCAGGGAGTTATTGCCAGTGAAAGAAGAAACTCAGACACCTTGTGCAGAGAGGGGACCATCGACCAGGATTATCGCGTTATTTAGCAGTTTAGTGCCTTCCTGCCATGAAATTAGGGCTGGAGGAGTTTTCAGTGCCCTAAAAAAGCATCTTCAGTTTAACCTCTTATTTAAGCAGCAATAGGTTTTTTGCCTGCAGGTGAGACTATGCAAGGATTGCCATGAGGGCTCTGTGTTGTACATTCTTCCACCTATGGCACAATCAAGTCACAAGGCAGAACTCTCTGCCTGAGGATCATGGGGTGCCTGGAATGAATGTCTTTGCACCACCTACACGCAGGTCATGTAATCATGTGACACTTGATACTTTACCCTGGCAATTGTCACCCTCTAGCTAGGCTTCTGACTGCATTTCTCTTGCACATCTGGACTGACTCAGGTGTTCCTATATGGGATGGCAATGCAGCTTCCAGTTAAAGAATTGAGAAGCAATTACATCAAATGTGTCATTAACAACTGTATTCATTATGTTTTGTAACAAATTATGCTGAGACATTGGCTGAATCCAAATTACGAGAAGCTGAGGCTTATCTTTAGCTTATGCTTCATTCAAAAGAAGCTGGCATTCTCCAAAAGGCAGTCTTCCTATTACTTGGCTATGGACTTGATGCAAGGTGGAAGGAAGAGCTCCAGCCATGTAAGGTGTATTTGCATCAGCGTGTTACTAAGCTGGTGATCCCTGAGCTGTAGAGGGGTCAAACGGAGGTCATTAAGGTGGAAGAAAAGAGTCCCTAGAGGTTAGAAAGTTTATTGCAGCAAAGCAAAGCAAATACATGCCACACATGTATCTTCTTGTGAGGTCTGTCTTCTTTATTGTCCTTCTGAAACAGATCTGTATGTCAGGCTATGTGGTCACATACATCTTCTAGTAAGTTTAGTGGTACTGAGAAAACTTAAAATTGAAGCTTGAGAAATGCTACTTTAGGTTAGAGTTTGAGCTTGTGTTGACTGTTTGCCAGCTAACTTGCTGTCACTGGCACAAGTAGAACTTCTTATTTAGACAACCTGAAAATATTTATACCACAAATGTTTATGACGTAGAAGAATTTTTCCAGGACATAAATGTGTGTGTAGCTAGGTGACCACAAATAAAATGATCATCTAAGGAGTTAAAGAAGAATAAAAAAATTGAATTTAGCTGTTGTTATGAGGAAAAACCCTTGTCTGGGCAAACGACCAATTTCAAGGAAGTTAAGAGGCACATACCATTGATTCTGCATCAGTTTGTCAGCTCCACACCTGGCCTAGGACTGAACATTGTCTCTTGAACATGCAAATTCTCTGCATTGGTCCTTCCCACAATTTCTGATTTGTTCTTAATTATACCAAAGAAGGAAATAAACTCTGCGTCCTTGCAAAATTTTCATGGCTTTTCTGATTTGGGGTGTTGCAGGGTGTAGCTAATACTCTGAAAAGGCTTCGGGATTCCTGGATGAAAGGTGTGATGAAAGAAGTGTATTGTTATTGTTTTAGGGGAGGAATCATGCTACTGGGTAAGCCTCTGTCACTGAGACTTGCTGGACTTGTTTGTTCTGACTTGCCCATGACTCCTTTCTTTCTTAATTCGGGAGATAAAGCCTCAAGTCTATGCTGAGATGCTGCACAGTGTGTTGTGGTGTTCGGGACGCTGGATCTCCCAGAGAGAAGAGCTTCTTGCTGACCTCTCAGTGGTACCCAGAGGTGAGTGCCACAGGCTTCTGGCTTATTCCTTGGTGTTCTGGGCAGCACGGCTACATCGTGTGTAGATTTGTACTGCAGTTTGAGCTTCGACCGAGAGTGTGGGGAGAATGGCACTGGTTCTGAGCTTGCTTCTGATTTAATCTGCCTTTCATGCATCAGTAATCCTCCTGATATTTCAGCCTTTCTCCTCACCCAAAATGCATTTGTTTTCTGAGAATTCTCCGGCTCATCTACAGCTCGGTATGGCAAATCAAGGTGGCCTACGTGGAGAGCAGGTGGGAGTCATCTCACTCTGCACTGACTCTGACCTACTGTTTGTGCTAGCGCGGTTAGAATGTGTTGCAGGCACAACTGCTGAACTAGACAATGAGTGGAGTACAGTTGGTAAAAGTAGCTTCTTATGCTTTTGATTATTTTCGTGGACTTTGTATGCAGCCAGTGAAGTGTTAATCTGTGCAGAATCAGCTTGGAAACGCACCAAATCTGGCACCTGACCATTTCGCCCGCCCTGCGTTGGAATGAAAATCAAACTGAAAACCCACAGAGACTATAACTGCTTGTGTGGTGTCTTGCTCTTGGAGTAGATTTCAAGAAGTCGGAGAAGGACAAAGGGAGGCAGGCAGAGCTATTTTTGAAGGCTGGAAAGCAGAGATCTACTGCTATAATCTGTGACTGCCAAACTAACAGAACAAGGTACTTGTCTATGACCAACACAGCTGGAAGGGGAAATCTGAGAGGTAAAGATGATGTAAAAATTACAGAAACTTATCCTAAACTGATTGCAATCAGTGGCCATGTACTTAATATTTTCTTTACACTGAGATGGCCTCTCAGTGTTCCTGCAGACTGTAAATCCTTATGTAGTGAGTAGTCCTCCTACTTCTACTAGAGCTTGTTTCAGGACATGAGAGTCTTTCTCAAGACATTGGCTGTGGCAGCCAACTGTAGAAAGACATATTAGTGATCAAGGATATCCCAGTCCCCGGCATTAGAGTTACATCCCCCAGACTGTTGTAGTGGTGTGGGAGGCTATCTCTATCCCAGCGATTAAAGAGCTCACAACTTCCAAACAGTTGTGTGCAAAATGGACGAGAGAGTAAGGAACAGCAGACCTTTTCTGCTGATTGCAGAGGTGATCGGATAACCAGGGAAGCCTGCATGAGCAGCATTTTGCACCATGGATGTAGTTGCTCTGAAGCTCTGAGTTAAGACATCTCAAAGACTGAATGCTGCCCTTGAATCTTGAAGCAAATGACAAGAGCTATGTTTGGAGCTGTTGTCTTTACCCAGCTGAAGTGTGCTCTGGGAAAGCAGCAAGACCTTGGTCAAATTGGGTGGTTGAAGGGAGGAGCTCAATTAGTAAGTGGCAAATACATTACTGATGCTTTTATCTGACTGCAGAGGGGTGGCATGCAGCACCTACTGTTTTTGTGGGCTGTTCAAGGGTGTGGGGAGATCAAGCTGATTCAGCGTGACGCATAGAAAAAAGCACACTTCGTTTCCTTCAGCAGATCCCTTCAATATTTGGAAGTCTTCCATTGTATCAGAATGCTTTAGGAGGTATCAAACATTGAGTGACTGAGGCTGGTAGGTAACTGACCCTATCCAAACAAGGGTCTGGCAGTACTTAGGCAGGCACTAGCTTCTTCTGCTTCAGTTCTCAAAGTAGCTGAGGTTGTTGTCCCATTCTTTTAGAAGTGCGTGTCCTGAGTATGCCACAAGAGCACAGGAGAAGTGCTAGGTTGGTGTGGTTGTTTGTGGTAAAGGTGGGAGTGAAATTAGCAAGTCTTGCTTTGGGGCCCTGTGCTTTTTCTACAGACCTCCCAGACTAAGCCAGATGCATCTCATTTGCTGCCATTCCCAACCACCCTGCCAAGGTAGACAGCTCCAGGGACCTAGTCTGGATTTTCAAATCACACTCACCAGGCCAGCTGATTAGTCTGTTCAGCTGTCTTGTGAAAGGTCCTGTTTCTAGGAAGAGTGATTGTAGGCATGTACCTGAATCCATCAACTGGCAAAGCTATATATATATATATATATATGGCTATAAATGTGGAGAGACCCTCCTCAGCAGATGTGCCGCCCAAACTCTACCACTGGCTCTTCTGAGAATACTGGATTATCAGTTAGCAGGGGTATAATAATAAAAAATGTAATAATAAATGCATTATGGGAAGACAGCAGCAGATCACATAGAAGAGACTTTTTTTTCTATGTGGAGCATGGCAGAACACTTTCAGTAAAGAGCTGGAAGCAGAAAATATGGTTTAGATTAATCTAAAAGCAAATATAGTTTGAGATGCTATGAGGTCTTAGCTTAAGTCAAAAAATATCAAGGGCAAATCTGTAAAACAGAGCAGGGTACCTGTTCCCTGCTTATCCAGCAGCTCAGTGACTAGGGCCACAGGATAAAGTTACACTTTCATTTCTCATCTGAACAGATACTTTCTGATCAGTTTGCTGGTATTGCTCTTGCTGAGGTTTTTGATAGCACACAGTAACTCAACCAGAAGAGACGGATAATCTCAATATAGTGAATCAAATCCTGTCAGGTAGAAGTGGGAGCTGAACTTGCATCACTTGCATTGTGAATGAATATAGTAACCTTTTAGGGAGCTTGGTACAGGATGAGAGAGGAAACCAGCTTGTCGCCTGTGTATTGTGCTTGTCTTTTGCTTTTTGGGTAAATGTTCCAAATTCAAAGGTAAAGAATTCATTTGGGGCTGATCAGAAGTCCAACCTGAAATCCTATGTGCTCTCTCATTGGTTTCACAAGGAAGACCAGACAATTTTAGCTCTGTAAAATTTCAGTATAACTCTTCTTCACAATGTGCCAATAGCTATTAATGTAGCTTTATTTCTTGCTGTATTTCACTTATTAAAATATCTTGTATTGAGGTTTGATTTGATATATCTTTGTATTTAATATATCTTTGTAAACACAACCTTAGAGTATTTTAAATACTTAATTCTATGAAAACATAGACACTTTCAAAATAATTCATTTGGATTTTTTGTTTCAGTACGAAATAACTTTGTCTCAGAGCCAAGGTGTGTAAACTAGGAAATTTAATAGTTTGCTCTTCCTGATCCAAATTAGCTGTGATGTGAACTAGAGAGATGCTGCTGTCTCCATGGATTATCTTGGGCCCCTTGGGAATGACGCATGTTTCAAATGAGAACACGGATTGCTGGAGGAGGTTTAATGTTCACTGCTAATATTGCCAAGATAAGCAGGTCTGTACTGAACTAAAAGATCTTGGGTTTGAAACTTCTCACTAATTCACTGCAGACTGAAACCTGCCAGATAATAGACCATGAGGAGGTGGTTTTAAGAGCAGAGAGGACTTAGCCTTCGAGGTCTCCCAGGGGGAGTCTGGCTGCTGATCTCTCGTTAAGGTTTGCTCCTGTGGAATTTTATCTCATTCATGCTAGAGGGTGAATGCATTGGTGTTGCCTGAATTCCCCTGTCGGCCCTGCTAAGAGTTAATTTGCAGCTTACTGGAGTTTGGGCAGTAAAAAAAGTCAGAGCCTGTGATATAAGGAAACAAGAAATGTGAGGCTATGCAAAACACCAGACTCCAGAAGGCATCACACAGACAGCTGTGGTATTGGGGGTCTTCTGGGGAGAACACCTGTCTATTAAGCAGTGTCTCTTTGCCACAGGAAGAAAGAAAGGATGCATCCATGGTTGAAGGCTTTCATCAGCACTGCAGAGGATCAGTGTTTCTCTGGCCAGTGAGTGTTGCTGGGTGGAGCAGAATTTGCTTATTACTAGAGGGCAGAGAAGACCATGTCTAATTCCTAAACAGGGGGATCCACCTGCCACTAAACTATGTAGCTATGGAGCTGGATGTCCCAAGCACAGGAATCCCTGTCAGGTGGTTATTCTGGTAGAACACTACAGTCCTGCCCTCTGTGGCACCATAGCAAAAAGGCTAGGAGAGAGAAGAGCTGGTTGGGGGTGTAATGTGTATGCATAATGAATGCATTGAGTGGACATAACCTGAACGAGAACTGTCTTTCACGAACCATCCCAGCCTCTGTCTCGGCAGAGCTAGGCATACCTAGTTGTGAGATAAAATAGAAAAAAAAAGATTACATGGGGGCTGCTGAGCTGGGTCCTGCACACAGATATTGCAGTTGAAGGATACTGGTAACTGTACACTGTGGGAGTTGATGAGTCTTGGTGCTTCCATTGCAAAAGATTTTTTTTTTCCTATTCTGTTACTTAGCAAGTTGGAAGTCAAAAACATCCTGCTAGAGGGAGGAAATTGTTTTGGTTTTGAAGAGATATTTGCACTTTATTTTGTATATCCCATATACAAATTAATTACCTGTATGTGGATGTTGGTTGGCACCTTGGGGGTGTTGGTGAATGAGAAGGTCAACATGACCCAGCAATGCATACTCACAGCCCAGAAAGCCAACCGTGACCTGGGCTGCATCAAAAGGACTGTGGCCAGCAGTTTGCGGGAGGTGATTCTACTCTGCTCTTGCAGAGTGCTGGAGTACTCATCCAGCTCTGGATAAGCCCAACATAAGAAGGACATGGACCTTTTGGAGCAAGGCCAAAGAAAGGTCATGAAGATAATCAGAGGGCTGGAACAGCTCTCCTGGGAAGACAGACCAAGAGAATTGTGGCTGTTCAGCCTGGAGAAGAGGAGGCTCCCAGGAGATACTATGAAGAAATTCTTCACCATGAAGGTGGTGAGGCACTTGAACAGGTTGCCCAGAAAAGTTGTGGATGCCCCATCCCTGGCTGGAAGTGTTCATGGCCAAGTTGGGTGGGGCTTTGAGCAATCTTGTCTAGTACAAGGTGTCCCAGCCCATGGCAGGGGGTTTGGAACTAGATGATTTTTAAGAGTCCATTCCAACCCAAACTATTCTATGATTCTATGATATGAATGCTTTAAATCTTTTTCTTTAAAAAAAATTAAGTGAAATCAGTATCAGAAGCGGTGTAGGCTTTTATTCCTTTTCTCCCATGTTTCCATTTCCCTAGGTATAGCACTTCGTAAGGTTTCTGTTTCCCTTTGCAAGTCTGTGTGACCTGTGGAGAAGTTCCTGTGAGCAGTTCCAAAATGCTGGAAGAGAAGGGGGTCTGTGCTGCCAGTGTTTGTGGCTGTAGCTGGTATTTGCACAAAAAGGAAATAGAGACAGATGGCTGGAAGGACAATGCTGCCTGTAAGAACATGAGTCTCACAGGCAAGGAGATGCTCAGTTTTTTTAATCTTAAGCTTCATAGCTTTGGCGTAAGGCCATGTCTTGGGGAAATCTGTCTGGATACAATTCACAAAATGCAGTGGTTATGATCCAACAGTACAGTTGCCTCAATATCTGCAGTCAGCCATACACTGCCAGGGCTGTGCTGTGTGTTCTCTGTGCCAAGAAGAGTGCAGGGATGGTGCTCCAATCACCATTCAGGTGGAAGTCCATTGGAGTGGTGACAGCTGCAGGACAGGGAACCAGTCTGATTGAGATGGATGGGAGTGGCTCAGACCAGAAGCAAAAGCTCTCCAGTGAGGAGAGCAAAGAGAGATGTAAAAGCTGCCTCTTTCAAGCATGAGTTGTGACTACTAAGGAGGGGCAGAGGCATATTGCCATAGTGGGCTGTTCTGATTAGCCAAGAGACTTGCCCTCAAGGGTAATAATTGACTGCCCATGAGGTATGCTGCAATTCCCTGGGACTGGGAAAGGTGGTGAGATGGGTATGGGAGTGTTCCATGGAAGGCTGCAGCGCATTGAAGAAACTGGGGCAGAACAGTTCCACTGGTTTTAGGTTTTATCTGAATCTCTTTCTCTGTTAAACCCTCAGAGCTGATGGATAGCGTATACAGTGAAGATCTAGATGGTGAGATGTCAAGGTCTCAGTGGAGCCAGTTGAGTTCCAGCGGGTGTTATTTACGTGCCTATTGCAACTTGAAGTTTGCAAACAAGTAATCTTGGCCAGCCTGGGTTTTCAGGCTCCTATCAACTGCCCTACAGCCTCAACATCAGGAAACCGAGCCAGTCTGGTGGGGGGAAGCTTGGGCTGTGCATTGCCAGAGCGCAACTTTGTCCCAGTAAAGTAGAAACAGCAGGAGAGGTATTTGGTTTCTCCATAGCATGTGACTCTGAAGCAGAAGACTTGATCCTGGTCACCTCTCCTGTGTGTTTTGGTAACACTTAGCTGCTGCTTGTGACTACCTGCAGTTGTGATACTGGCTGAAGCTGCTCTGTTTTAACTTTTCCTTTCCAGTATGCCACCTGTTTGAGTAGGTGAAAAATTTGCCAGCTTCCCTTCTTAAGTAATGGACTGAGATGCCTGACAGCACTCTCACTAGCCAAAACCAAGTTTTTATGTGAGAAGATTAAACTTTAGGTTGCTTCCAACTTCCCTGTCACTTGCTGAATATACCCTTGCTGTCTGCAGATCTCTCAGCTCCTTCCTCTGCAGTGCTATCTGTTTTAGGTTTTTTTTCCTCTTTGCTTTGCTTGCCATTTCTTGCTTGTGACTTTACTTGGTTTTCTTCCTACCAGAGCAGGGGGTATAACACCATCTCCCTCTCCCACCACTTCACTGTCTTTTGCTGTCTTGGATTTATGCACTAGACCCTCGCCTTCACTGCTAATCTGCCCACTCAGCACATTTCCTGAGATGGAACCTCTGCTGGTAAACTGCTCTGCTTTAAGTGATTTCTTCTTTTCCACCTTATAGTCAGAAAACCTGCAAAGACTTATTCTCTCTGCCAGCCTTTCTTCCTCTTCCTGCCTCCATCTTCTCTGATGTTGCTCAGAGGTGCCTGGGCCATAGGCCTGAAAAGGGGAAAACAGTGTTTAGTATGTCTGGTTCACAGCAATACAAGCATGGATCAGTGGGTGTAAAGCCGCATGGTGAGTAGCCAGCCAGTCCTCCTCCCCAGGGCTGGCTGCTGCCATTTGTCACTCCAGGATATCTGGGAGATTATCTCCGGTGTTTTTCTGATACCTTGTACTAATGCAGACCATGTTGTGGAGGCTCAGTATGTGGCAGGACAATTACCACATAGTGTGCTGTGGAATTACCGGGGATCTTTAATAATTGTGCTTAAGGTTTTGCATCATCCTACTATAAAGCTACTGAGGGCATGCGCAAAAATGCAGTTTTCCTAATGTTCTGTTGGTTAATGCTGCACTGGAGGATGTAAGTGGAGCAAAAAGTCTTCTGTGCCTTTGTCCATGTGTGAGTCAAGTTCTCAACCATTTTACAGGTCTGCCCTTGGCTTTCAGAGAGTTACTGCTGGATCTTGTTGCCATGCCACATTTACACACAAGTACCTCTTTCTCTGTAAATTGTCTGGCAGGAGACAGGATGTGGTCACTTCCAATGTGTGTGTGGCTTTGGAGCAATAAGCCCCAAACCCTGTAGGGACGAAATAAATGTTACTGTACCGACTAAATGTAACCTAAATATAACCAAAGCTGTGCTATTTTGGTTAAATACAACCAAATCCTTGGGGCAGAGGTTATTTCATCAGTTATGAATTATTACATTTATATTCCATTTAAGTGCCTGTGTGGGCAGTTGGCTGTACTTGAAATCTGTGTAATATTTCTTGAAGTGAAATTGTCTCTACTAGCAATACCTGCACACCTTTTTCTTGGGGTGTATGGGAGGCAACAGAGGCAAGTTAGAAATTCTGACTAAATGTAAAGGGAAAGCTTTTGCCGTGAGGATGGGCTGTGACTGGACCAGAGATCTTGAGAGACTGTTATCTTTCTCCTTGGTGATACTAAAAACCTGACTGGACAAGGCCTGGAGCAACCTGCTTTAATGAGGCTTAGTTTAAACAGTCAGACCCTCAGAGTCCAGAGGTCCTTCCCAACCTATCTCATTCTGTGGGGTTTTTCAGCTGAGCTAAACTGTGCCAGATACGATTAGACAGGATGTACTATTGTCTTTGTACTAGAGTTGAATTTCTCCATGTTGTTTTCTTCAATACAGGCAGTGATCCAGATGGACGGAGGAGTAAGGCGTATAGAGCCATGGAAGATAGCAGTCATTGTTGTGTCAGTGATAGTAGGCTTGGCCCTCATCATTGGCTTGATTACATTTATTTTGTGCCACGGTAAGTGCCCCACTATTTTGTTGTTACGAGCTTTCAGGAATCTGTTGTGTTTCACTTGCCACTGTGGTCTCGCCTGATGATTTAGGCATGCAATTTGCCCCTGGTATAGAACTCACATGAGAACTTTCTCAATGCTATTTGAGATATAGATTGATCTGAAAACCTGTAAGAATACTTGAAATATGCTTTACTTGAAGCAGGGATTTCAGTTTTAACCCTCCTTTTGTTTCTTGCCCTGGTGTTTCCTCTGGTATCCATGACTGACCAAAGGATAGCAGTCTTCTGTATAAGACGGAGGTGTGTCTAGTACTCAGACTATGCATTGTAAGCTTAGTCTTGAATGGGGTTTTTGCAGAAACTCAACCTGGCCCCTCTAGCTGAAAATATTCCAGAAATAGAGAGGGCAGAGCTTCAGGCTTTACAGAGCCCAGGACTCAGTTCTGGTTGCCAAGAGCCCAGTTTCAGTAGCAGATCATAGAATCATTAAAGTTGGAAAAGATCTTTAACATCACCAAGTCCAACCATCTCGGCTCATGACTTGAAGACAATTAATTCCATTCCCAGTCACTTGCCTCACGAATGAAGTTGAGCCATTCAATTCCCAGTCTCTGAGATACCCGTGTGAGTTTTTTGAAATGCTTGCCTGGTGGAATGGAATTAATCATGTGGCCATCTTGGCTCACCAAGAGTCGATGAGGCTGTGGCTTGGACTAGGACACCAGAAAGAACAGTGTCAGAGCTACAGTTCAGCTTTGCTTTTTGCCAGCTCTGTGTTACAAAGCCCCTCTCTGCCATTCACCTAGGAATCAGATTTTAAAATTAACCTGACTGCTGAACCGATGCAAGCAGCTCTGCCCCACGTGCCTCTCAAAGGGGCAGGGATGTGCCAGAGTGCAGCTAGGGGGAACTAGATGTGTCTGAGTTGGAAGGGACATAGGTGGGCTCCTTTGTCTCGTGCTGTGCTCACCTCAGGCCAACGAGAAGATGGACCCCAGGGAAATGCTGTCATGGGTACAATTTAGAGCTCCTTGGGATGGTCCTTAAAGAAAAAATGAGCTCCTAGATGGTCCATGGAGCAACAGGATGGTCCAGAAATCCCTCTTCCCAAAGTGCTGCTAAAGCTGTAATTTCACATCTGGCAGGATCACTGCCAGAGCCTGGCACCCTTGCTTATGCCATGTTCTGTGAGATAGTGTGCATCTTTGAATTGTACTAAAGATGATCAGCTACCTTTCCTTCTTTTTCTCCTCTGTAGATCAAGACAGGTATTACAATGCGACTTTTCTAATCACCAATGCCGACTACAATCCTCAGTACGAAAGGCAAACTACAGATGAGTTCAGGAACCTAAGTGAAGATATTGAAACCATGGTAAACTAAAAGTTTCTCTGTTTACACCTGACCTGTGCTGAAGAGTTCTGCAATTGTGTGGTTGGAAATAGAGTCAGAGGTGATTGTGCCTCATTCCTACATGGCTGGCCTCACCTTTCACACCTTGCTGTTGTGGGTTAAAGATGCATAGCTGACTTTGCACATGCAGATGGTAAGAACAGGTGCTGTCTGTTCCAGACGCCCTGTGGTGGAACTGGCAACCACAGAGCAGAATGGACAGTGAAATCAGCCAACTCAGTTGTTTATTTTGGATCTGCTTCCTTTGTTGAAAATTTAGTGGTAGCTTTGGTGTAGAGGTGGAGATTTGAAGGCATTTTCATGTGTTTCAGAGGCTCATGAGACTGTTGCATTGTGAAAGCCTGTACTTATTGCAGGTGTATTTTAACATACCCTTTTCTTTTAACAGATAACTGAAGTATTCAGGGGGTCCTTCCTAAATAAAAGATACATCAGGTCCCACGTGGTCAGTCTAAGGTAAGTAATGTAAAGGCCAGGAATAAGCAAGGATGTGATGAATACCTTTTCTTCCTGCCTGTTGACCATATGGAGCATTCCTGGCTGCTTAGGCTTGGGTTACACCAGCAGGGTGACTAAGCCTTGTCTGGTTGATGCTGTCCTTCAGTGCTCACAACACTGAGGGCTCAGTTACCTTTAGAGGTCAGCAAAGAAGAGAAGTTTGGCCTTATACTTCTGCAGCTTGATTAGCTGTGCACCAGTTGTTTGTGGCTGCGATACAGTGACTGGATTATTGGGTGATCCCCATTTCACTACTCGTTAACAGCCTGAGAGATGCAGAATAAGCTCTTTTTCACACTTACTTCTTGCTGTGGAAGCTCAAGCTGCTGTCTACCCCTCTGCATGATGTACAGTAGGAGGTGACTATTCTACTCCCTCCATGAAAAGGTCTGAAGGAATAAATGATTTCACTGTGAGATACATGGATATAGACAGGAGAACATAGACATGGATATAGTAGAGAGTCCTGTGTGGGAGATGTAAGTCTTTCCCCTGCAGTAATTATGTATCTCTCTCAGCGGTAAGAGCCATTGCTTCCCTCTCTTCCATGTTACTTTATTTTGGAGTTGTACTTCTATAAGGCTCAATTCTGCTGTGGAATATTTTTCCCTAGACAGCAAAAAATGCCAGACTTCCCGCAAATGTCCTTCACAGCACGTCTGGGATTTTTTGCCTTTACCTATTTCTAGATGGAATGGGTAATTTCCTTCTACATCATTTTCTGATGCTGGTTTCTTCCACAAGCCTCCCATAGAGTACATCAAGTGAAATTGCAGAGCTTGGGAGCTGGAGTCCAAGTGACCTCTTTACAGCTTTCAGGTTGATCTCTTCCAAACTTGTTTTCACTACAGATACTTTGTACAGCTAGGCACTGGAGCAGCTTAGCTGCATCTCTTTTCTCTTTCCCTCAAAGCTTCAGTTGGTTTTCCTTTAGACAGTTAGTTTACATTGGGCCCAATATTTTATATTGTCAGTAAGTGACCTCAAACTACTGAGAATGTTGTATCTAAACATGATGGATCTAACAGGCCAATAAATGGACAAGTGACTTAAATAGAAAGAAATGCCGAAAGACCTTTTTAACTTCTGTTGTAACTGGATCTTTTGAATGGCTGTTAGGAATGGCCTGTTGGATATCTGTTGAAGGGTTTTAATTTGCAGAATTGTTCTCTCTGTCATTTGTGTCCTACTGCTAAGGACCTGTGTGGATGCCAAAGGGAGTGATCCCTTCTTTGCTTCTCAGCTCCACTGCTCACAACTGCTCCCAGAAAATTGCCTCTGATCACTGTCATAGCAAGAAGCTTTTGCTGCCTGCTGACATGTCATCATCTTCCTTTACTTGAGCACAGCCATGCTCTTTGTTCTGGACATCTGTGCAGACCAGACCTGTTCTCATATGAAGAAGGCAGGCAGTACAAAGCAGAACCAGGAGCACTAGTAGGCAAAGAGAACGACACCATTTGTTTTTGTTGGTTTGTAGCCCAGATCCTCTTGGAGTGCTTGCATCTGTTGTTCTGGTATTTAAATTTCCCTCTGCTGACAGTGAAGCAGCGACCTGGGGTCAAGTCAACCGCGTGTTACTCAGAAGGCTGAAAGCAACCTCGACATACCTGAATGTTGACCAGTCTACCCTTAAACTCACAGGCAAGTGCCTTAGGTTTGTGTTTTCAGCTTGGAATTTGTTTCTCACACTTTGCTGTTCTTAGTGTAATGAGTTTCATCTTAGTATGCAAATATTGGCTGTACTTGTTTTCTTTTCTTGCCTTCTCAAAATTGTCTGTTAGGCTGACAGCCTGGGAAGTTGGAAGATGGAGCATGGAAAGAACTAAAACACGTTGGCACTGATTGAAGAGTGTGAGCTCTTCTCTGTGCATCAGAGGCTTTCTCTGTGTGACCGAGTTGTGTTGAATGAGATAGTTCCCCTCAATTCATCAAAAAAGGCCCAACTTTGTGATCATGGGTTTACAAACTACTTTAAGACACACAATAAATTGAACAAGAACCTTTATTACCAGGCACTGAAATGCAGAGTCCTCAAGCTATTAAAAAATGAAAGGCTGAGCTGGTTCCCTTCTCTACCCTCTTCAGTTTCCTTTGCTTATTTGACAGATTGTTATAGCAAGCATCCATAACAAGATCCTGAAGATCCTTGGACAGTAATCCTCTCCCATGAATCTGTCATGGATTGCCATCAGACTCTGACAGAGGGGGTTTTGTAGGAAAGAAATTGCAAATGTTGCAGTTTACCTTCAGGCAATCCCAGCACTGAGGATTAGTGAAGACTCTTTTGACCACCTTGCCACACTAAACCTGAACAAAGGCCTGTAGGCATTTGCTGGTGGCTGTGCACATTGTACATGTAGATGTAACTTGGACCCACTGGCAGTCATCTGCTGCTTTTGTTAGCTCTGAAAGAAAGGTGCATCCTGTGGCCTTTCAGTGAGGAACAGAGGCTTAACTGAACTTCTCCAACACAGCAAATTACTACTTCTTGCACTGTCACTCCAGGCAGCAATGCAAGCCATTTATTTTGTGTTTCCTGGGTACAGAGAGAGAGTCTGGGCTAGATCATGTAGCATATGAGATATACTTACTGTGGTCTTTGCTTTTCATTCCAGAGTTGGACAAGGAAAAGGGAGATAACCTTTTAAACAACTGTAAGTACAACTGCTTTATAGTAAAGGTCCAGGGACATGGTGCTGGAGGTTCTGTGCTTACAAAATCCTTATACTTTTATGATACAAGTTAAAAATAGAATTTGTGGCAGATGCTAGAGCAGTAGACAGTGGAGGAGCCAGGGAAGACTTCAGCTCCTTTCCTTGCAGTCTTGCTGGCTCTATATGTTTGTAAAATCAAGCATTCTGGCTTGGTGGTGGGAAGCACTTGCCTTAATGTTGGTTGTTGGAAGTACGGACATGTAGCGAGCTCCCATTAGCAAGTTTGCAGAAGGACAAGAGTTTTGCTGTGGGCCATGATTCCTGCTGGAATTCTTCAAAAAACATTTTCCCTTCTTCCTCCTCCTCCCTGAAGAAAGGTTTGGCAGTTGATGTCTGTCAGATTTGAGCTAAACTTTAAGGGAAGGCCAGAGGATGGGAGAGGGAGAAAAGCTGCCCACACTCAGAGCAAGGCAGTGGCACCGCCCTGGAGAGTGGCACGTTCTCAGTCCTTCTCCTGTTGTGCTCCCCCTTGAGGCCTTAGAGCTCCTCTGGGAGTAAGGAAGCAATCACTAGACCAATTAGAGTGGCTAGAGGAAGCTCACAGGGTCCTCAGAAATCTAGAAAATCTCGTGGATTGGAACTTAGGAGACGAAAAGTCAAAACAGTCGCAACATATGGAAAAAGACGATCTAAATCGAGAAATAGACGATCTAGTCAGGAGGGCAGAGGAACCAATCAACGTGCGGGCTCCCCTAGCCCACCTGCTAGCACGTCTGGGAGATGACCCTCCTCTCCTAGGAGATTGCTTCAATGGTTGGGGCAGGAGGAAGACAGCTTAAGTACCCTCCCAGGGCATTCCACCAGTCCCCTGCACGTTCTTGGAGACTTTGCATGTTAGCTTTCCAGCTTCAAATAGCCTCTGAGAGTTAGCTGGTTTTAATCTAACTTTTTTCAGCTGGGTAATACATGATTGTGCTGTTGGCACAATGGCTGTAAGCAAATTGTTGGGAAGAGGACACTGTTTTTTTGTTGCAGCTGCCAAGGCTAGTCTGGAGGTGACCTGACAAAATCCCTTTTTTTTCAGTGTCTCAGATACACAGCCTTCAGGTCCCATGGGGGTTCCTATGGGCTTGTGTGTCTGAAAACTGGCTTAATGAAAAAGTGTTGACTCTTCTACCAAACTTCTTTGTTTACCCTGCATCTATCCTGAGACACTCGTGACCACGACACTTGGTTTCCCTGCTTTAGGTGAAGGCCGTCTCTCGACGGAGACTCCTGCCCTGTTACGCTTGTGCCTGCAGCCATGAAGGCCTTCAGCCAGCTAAAGCAGAGCTGCCTTTTCTTTGACAGGCTGTGGAATACGAAGACAGGCATTCTCCTTCACAGGAGTGGAGAGAATAACTGGTGGGCAGCAGGCGCGGGAGGGAGAATGGCCGTGGCAGGCAAGTATTCAGCTCGATGGGAGCCATCGCTGCGGGGCGTCAATCATCAGTAACACCTGGCTGGTGACGGCAGCTCACTGCTTTAGGGGGTAAGTCATCAGCACCTCCCTGATCCTACAGGCCTTAGGACTCTTGGGTGCTCTGACCTTTTGTGACCATCTAAAATCTGTATCTGCTGAAAGATAATGAAGTTTGGCTCTTCTCTTCCCCTTAGCCAAACCTGGTCACGTTGCTTTTTGATGCTTAAGTGGAGAGCTAAGCTCCCTTAGGGGTGTTGTTTTGTGTGGCTGTGGCATAACCTCAAACATCTTACAGAGTAAGAGATCCTCGGAGGTGGACTGCCAGCTTTGGAATTCTGTTGAGACCTCCAAAACAGAGAAAATTAGTCCGGAGAATTATTGTTCATGAGAGATATGGTGACCTTCTCCTTGATCATGAATATGATGTGGCTGTTGTGGAACTTGCCTCTGCTATTGAGTTCACAAGTGATATACACAGTGTCTGTCTTCCTGAAGCATCTCATATTGTCCCAGACAACACTTCCTGTTTTGTCACTGGCTGGGGAGCTTTGGAGAATGATGGTGAGTGTCTCTTGCCTCCCTGTGCCCTGTCACACATGTGCCTGAGACGACTGATGTTAGTTTTATGGGGTTTTTTGTTTATTTTGGGTTCCTTAGACTTGGCGTTTAATTGGTGCATGTCCTAATGACATACCTTTGGACTTAGTTTGCTGCTTTTTTTTCTGACTTGGTCAGGGGATTGGAAATGGGGAGAAGACCCTGAAGGTTAGCCTTACAGGATTTAAGAGCAGCTTTTCTTAGTTGCTGCATGCACAGCACTAGTTGAATACATTCTGTTCTCTACTCCCTCTGGGTTTAGCTCTGACATGAGTTCTTTTGCTATTCAGATTTTTCATAGATGCACCATGACAATTTTCATCAGTTATTCTCTCTTTGGTCATAAATGAGGTCTCATCCAGTGATTTGAGTGAGCTTCTCTCAGATTAGTCCATGCCATTGAGCTTAGAGATGATGGGACTATAAATCTGCTTGTGAGAGCCACTGAACTGTAGGTCGTTTTCCGTGGGAGACCCTTGGGATGTCTGGTGATTGTCCAAAGCTATGCTGCAGTTAACCAAATGGGTGTTTTCAATGATAGCAAGGACATACCATGTAGCCTACAGCTGAACGCAACACTGAAATACGTACAAAAATCCATTTCTCCACTGTGCTGAAGAGCACCTGGTGATGATGAAAGATGGATAGGAGTTATGTTTGGGAACAAGTGAAGGGCTATGGCAGTGGGGGGAACTTTCTTAATCCTCAGACATTTTCTGGGTAGCTCCCTTAATTGCCTGTGATGGCAGAAAAGTGTCAGGAAAATTTGGCTACTTCTAATCTTCGAGTTTTTTATGTTGCCTACCCTGCCTGCAAATTCTAACGCCACTTCTCCTTCTAGGCTATAGTGTTAATCAGCTCCGACAAGCAGAAGTGAGAATTATAAGTACTGAGGTTTGTAATAGGAGACAAGTGTACGGTGGAGCGATAACAGCTGGAATGTTGTGTGCTGGATACTTGGAAGGGCAGGTGGATGCTTGCCAGGTAAGTCTCTTTATCGGTAGTAGTAAAAAAGAAATAGGTGGGGTGGAAGGTGATGTTTTCTAGAAATAAAATGTACTTTGGGCAATCTTAAATTTATGAGTTTCAGTATCTTGATAGGTACAAATTAAGACCTTCATGGCTCATGAGCTGAAGTTTGCACTTCAGTTTTTGTGAGGTTTATATACAATGCACAAGTGAGAGAATGCAGATGCAAGGATGTGGACTGGCAGAGACTGAATTAGACATAGGCTGTGAGCCTCTGTCTTGTCAGTAAACTGTGTGAAACTTGAATTATAGCTGAGGTCTACAGAAAAATACCTGTCAGTTGTAACAGGAGAATTTCAGAATTTGAGTTCATTAGTGAGGTGAACACTGTTTACTTTTTTTCTGTCTGTTGACATTTTTCTCCTTAGGGTGACTCTGGTGGGCCACTGGTGCAAGCGAATTCCAGAGGAATCTGGTATCTTGTGGGAATAGTGAGCTGGGGAGATGAATGTGGCAAGGCAAATAAACCTGGAGTGTACACACGAGTGACTTACTATCGAAACTGGATCCACTCCAAAACGGGCATCTGAAACCTGGAGCTGGTTAAGTTTTGTGGGCTGTGTACAGCTATTCCTCTGACACATCCTGCTCTGTGGTCACCCTCTAAGCAGCTGCTGGCTTAGCCTGTGGTCATGCATAAAGTACCTGTAAGCTTGGAGCAGTCTAGGACTTGAAATTGGTTTGGTACACAGCCAGACAGGAACGGACTTGATCCATGTGACATTTGTTTGTTCAGGAAGTAATCTGTCAGAGGGACAACTGCCTTCATCTATATGCAACATATTGACCCGTTTTCTCCATGGCCACATGTCTCAGGCCCAGCTTTTATACCCAAGCAAAGTGTTTGAGCCCAAACAATCATCTACCAGCATCCAAGACAAGCTATAACTGAAACCTGGCCCATCCCTTTGCTGTGTGCTCACAAGGCCCTATCTATCCATAGACAAGATACAATCCAGCCCCTGACTCCAAGGCTGCTGCACTTCTGAATTCTTGAGCTTTCTCCTGCATCATTCCATGGAGTGTACCATAATGAAGAATGGAAAATGGCTTAGAGAAGTCCTGGTTCCTAATACCACATTGGACTGTTACTGAAGTGAATAGAGAATTTTTCCTTGCCCGGAAGAGAAACTAATGCAAAAGACCAGCTCGTGTCCACCTTCTTTGAACAAGTGAATATATGCCCGCTCATTGCTTCATATAAACAGCCTCTACCACAGCCTTTGCCACGGGAGTGATTGCTGGACTTACCAAAAACCACTTTATGTTCATACTGGTCTGTTGTCATAGCACAATATTTGGCTGAATTAATTTCCATTTTTATCTTTCCAGAGTGTATTTTTCGGAATAAAAGTGCTTTGCCGTTTGTGCAAGATGGACGATTGCAACAATCTTAGTATGACCATCATCAAACAAAAACTTCTCAAACTTCTTATTCTTGTGAATGCTGTTCTCAAGTCTTTATAATTTTATATGTGCATCTTTGGCTGTATCCCGTAAAAAAAAAAAAAGGTTTTGCATTACAGTGGAAATGCCCCTCTCCTTCAGAACAGAACTTCTGACAGACCCAGAAATCTTATGTACAGACCTCTCTCTTCTCGCAGGAAGAATTGCCTGTGTTGCATTGCCAGACTGTAGCTGACTCATTTGATCTCAACCACACAAAACTCATGTTATCTCTGGCTTCGTGTTTTCAGGAGCCCATGTTTCTGTCAGCCAGGTAGATATTCAATGCTTTCTGCAACCCAGCAGCAGAACATGCCTATTCTTGGTGGAGATGCTCTCCTTGGTGTGTCTGCAAGCTTTCCAACACTTCGTGTGGATCCTGATCCTAACAACAGCAAGTGCTGTGGACTTAATTGCTGGATAATGAGCCACTCAACTGCTCTCTTCTCCCTCTGTGGTCAGAAGAGAAAGAACTGAGGAGAGGAGATACTGGCCACACTGCCAAGACTCGGAGCTGGTCCAACATGGCAAGCAAGCAAGAATCTTCTGCCAGGCTAGAAAAGGCAAACAGCAGGCTTTCAGCACGCTCTTAGTTAGAAGGGCCAGGGAAAACAGGCCCTCAGTGATTACAGTCTTAGGATCAGAGTGTTGTTCAAATTGAGCACCAGTCAGTTGGTGAAGTCAATGGCAGTTCAGGGATCCCCTCTGGACTGTGCAGCTCGATGCCAGTGCTGCCAAACAGAGATCAATCCCTCCAGAGCAGTGATTACAGAAGCATTTTGATTACATGTCCTGTGATCTGTTTGTCAGTACAGAGAACCATGCTTTTCTAGAGCCTCACTGGAGGTACTGGAGTAGTTGGAAGCCCACAGAAGGTCTGCAGCTGGTGTGTGTCATATACTTGTGTATACCTGGCACTTAATTTTTTTTTCCCCTCCAGGAGCTTTTCTTGTGGAATGTTGTGAGCTTCAGAAACAAACTTGGTGGTTTTATTTCTACGTAGGGAAAAAACAATGTCAGACTGGTTTCATAGGTCTGAGCCCAACAAATTTCATTTCAGCCACTTCAGCCGAACATGTCTTTGACGTATATTGCTTATTAGAGGAAGCTTAAAACTGATACATGACAAATATATATGAAATTGTTTTCTTGGTTGTAGCAATTGTCTTACCAGGATGGGGAATAAAATTTTATACTTTTCTTCGTGAATATCAAAACAAAACACTATAGATTGTCAGTTCTCAAAGCACTTTAGGCTTGGGTTTTCAAAGGGCATAATGCTTTCCCCATCTGCTGGATTTAATTGTAACTTGCACACTTCATATTTTTAGGATTGCAAATACTAACTTTCTCACCAATTCCCCAAAACAGATAAGTAGATGTCCAAAAAATTCATTTTGAATCTGTGAACTTTCCAATTCGCTTCTTTTGGGTGCTACATCAGAAAGCCTTAAGCATTTAGCTCAGTATCAAGGGCTGGAGTAAATCTCATTCTCCAAAGTGGTGCACACAAAACTGAAAAACTCGACTTGCCATTTGCTTAAGGAACTGCCATTTCTGAGGTTCTACTTGCAGAGATACAGTACCCGATCTCTCTTATTGCCAAGTGCCAGCACAGTGCAGCCAGGAGGAGTGGGGGTGAAGAGGACCTGGCATCTACGTGGCGTATGTTTTGGAAGCCTTTATTTTGGACTACCATATGGAGTTTCTTCTTATAGCATCTGGAAATTTCTGTTCCAGTTTCTCCTGGAAGCAATGTAGTCTATATGCACTGAGGCCTCTTGGGGATGCAAAGAAGTTCAAATGGTGACTATCAAGAAGAGCATTTGAAAGAACAAACTTCATCCAAGAGAGTATTGGTGTGGTTGGACATGATGGGCCTGAATCCCTTACTTGTGGCAAAACTACACTGATGTCATCCTTGTCTGGCTTTTCATGAGAGAAATTAAGAAAACCTGAAGCCAAAACTTTTTCTTTGGTTTAGGTGGTCTAGCAGACTTGTATTTATTTTAAGCTGCATTTTCACCTATCTGTGAAGCCACAAGCTGCAGTTTCTCTCATCTGTGTTTTTAGAGGAATTAACACCTTCACTCAAGGCAGAATGGGATGTATCTAACCATACTAGCATGCATGACACACAGGAATGTAATTTATATGTAAGTTTAATAAAAGCTGTTAAATTTACCTTCTGTTTCATGTACTTACTGATTTCCTGCATCACAGTAAGCAACTCTAAGTTGGAGACTCCTCTGTTTTAGAACGTTACACTGATCCTATACCATGGATTTATGCACTGGCTTCTATGTAGTCTTAATCATCTGGCTTTTTTGATTGTTAGAAGCTGTCAGATGAGCCAAATGCCATCCAGACTAGGACAGAATTTACCCACCTGGCCAGCGGTTACCCAAATTTATGTGCAGGTAAACAGGTCCTGTGTCATCCACTAGAGGGTGAATCGTATTGTACAAGAGCCTTACGCTCTTGGCAGCTGGTGGTGCTCTGCTTCAACTCAGGGGAGAGGAGCTGGAGGACAAGGCACTGTGTTCCTGCTGCCTTGAAGATGCAGAGATGCTACACGGTTTGCTTGCAAAATCTGGGGGACGCTGCAGCTGCTCAGCTTTAAGCACAGGCATCTGCAGCACCGGGTGAGTTTCAGGCTTCTCCCATTGGAAAGCTCGGCATCAAATGCTTCCTTCTAAGTATGTTAAATACTGTGGGCTATGGCTGTGGGAGCAAGGGCTGAGCAGGTTTTGTCTGCTTGTCTGCAACAACAAAGCCAGAGCTTTGTCCTGTGGGAGAGCAGACTGGAAAGGCACATGGTCTGGTATTTTTGGCATCATGGGTCAGTTTTCTGAGCTTATCAGCCTCCTTGCAAACAAGATAGCAGAGCAGCAGTAATTTTGAGAGATTGATAGGATAAGGATAGGGAGGTTTGCAGTGGCATGCTTTGGTCTCCCATTTTGACAATTCCTGATGATTCTTGTAGATTGAAGACCCTGATCAGATTTCTTCTTGTCCCTTTCCTGTCATAGTGGGAATCTTGGTACCATATTCTGAGCTAGAAGGGAACTACAAGCTGGAGTTCATCAGTCTTGGTCTATAATACCTAACAGCCAGCAGGATGAACTTGGAATTTGAGGTTATTTAAGAGGATAAAAAGGAGTGAAACAGCTTTATTGCAGTATTACAGGACATGCCACGTTGGCTGTAGATGGGAAGGTAGCCATTTGTTTGAAAGAAGAGTAGCCCTTTTGTCACATTTTACTGGGTCCAGTGTAAGAAAGGGAGTGTTAGAGACAGACTTCTTAAAGGACATAATTTTAACAAATATTTTTTATGGCTTAGATGTCAGCTTTGTGCTGAGTTTCTGACAGAGCCTGTGTTGTGTATGTAACATTTAAAGCATTTATGAGCATTCAGTAACGTTGGTAACTGTGCTGTGGCCCAAAGATATGCTCAGCTGGTGTGGTTGTATTTGGCTCTGTGGGTGGAGTTTCTGTCAAAGGGTTTGAAGTGAAGAACTGAAGAGAAGAATAATTCTTACGATCTTTTGTATGCGTGGCTAAACAGCATCCTTCTATAAAACAAAGCTGTCAGTATTTCAGCTTGCTGGGTGTCTGATCTATTACTGCTGCAAAGAAAACTTTTCAAAACTCATCTGGTTAGAAGACTTCAGAAACAAATATAGCAAATGGCCGTTAATCTGCTTTATGTTTAATTTTATTTCTAATTTAACCCTTTCTTAAATCACACTTCCTTTGGAGAATATTTTGTTTGCCATTCATTGTTTGTGGCTTTTTCTCAGGTGCAAAAAACACCATTTCAATTAAGAAAGAAAAAAATGCTTTGAGGAACTTATCCAAAAAATGCAACTCTTTCTTTTATATAAGCATGCATAGGTCTGAGAAATACATAGCATATCTCCAATTCTCTTGATTAGCTACTGGATTCCTTCCTCCCTGCAGTAAACCAGAGTTGTGCTTGCTGTGTGATGTTTGTCCCCTCAGCACCTGTGCTTTCCATCTTCCAGGTGTGCCACTGGGCTGTTCCTTACTTGAGGAAGGACTTGCCATCAGCCTGGCATCCAGAGCCTGTTTTAACCACAGATCGTTCTTTGCAAATCAGTACAAACAGAAATTGTCACACATCTCTGACCTTCTCCAGGCTCTTGGGATCACCTGCAGCCTTTGGAGCTGTGACTCAGACAGTCTGGCACTGTTCTTCAGGCCAGCAGATGACCTGCATACCAAAGGGGGCTGTTGATGGCAACATTCCTTCCCCAGTGGACAGAATAGATGGAGGGACTGTGCTAGGAAATAATATCTCCCATGCTAGAGCATGATGAAAATGTAAGAAAAAACTTCTTTACTGTGAGAGTACTTTGAACCAGGTTGTCAGGAGAAGTTATGAGTCTCCAGCTTAGAGATACTCAAAAGGCAATTGGACATGATCCTTAGCACTCTCATCCAGCTATGCTTGTTTTGAGCAGAGATTTTGGGCTAGCTGATCTCCAGAGTTCCCTTTCTGCCTCAGGTGCTCTGTGATTCTGTTCTCTCCAAGTGCCTTAGCAGCTCCAGGGAAAGGCACATGGCCATGGCTGAGGGGTGGGTACTGTCTCGGGTGAGCTGACTGTCCCTCAGCTGCGCCTGTGACAGCTGAGTGCTCTGGTAGCCAGCCTAAGGAAGCCTGGCACCAGGTCATTTTCATGCTTGATCCTTAGATGCTGTAACAGTGCTGTTGTCCCAAGCTTGCCTGGCACTGTTGCCTTTGAATAATCAATGGAAACAGCAGGGCATGGAAGGGAAAACAATCTATTCGGTGCCACCTAAGTAGAAAGCAAGTTACCCGAGAGAGAGCTCAGACAGCAGGTCTCGCAGGGAGGCAGCGAACGAGGTGGGATCCTCATTTGGTACTCTGCATGTTTCTATCAGAGTGACTGATCTCCTGAACTGTGGCTGAAAACACAGCCAGAGTCAAAACAGCTGCAGGATGGAGGTCTTGGACATGATTTTCATTACGTCTAATTTAGTCTATGAAGCCTTGAAGGCTAACGCAGTGCATGATAAATCAGGTGACCACTGATAAGGGTGCTGTATAGGATCCTGCATGCTGCTGCAGAGTGAACTGGAACAGGTAATAGCTGTGGCAGAAAGCATCGTCTCAGACTCTGTTTGGCTTCCACCAGGCAACTTAGCTGCTAACAAATAATATGAAGTCAAATCCAAGCTACCTATTTCCTGAGGATGTAGAGATGTAAGAAAAGCCTTGTTTTGCGAGTGCCGCTATCCGCAGAGCTCTGTCTGAGTGCTCCCAGTGAGTCCCTCTAGGATTTCAGATGTGTGAAAAAATGCTGCTCTTCCTTTGTTCAATTGGAGCTGTGCCTGTAAAAGATTTATTTGTATTTTAAAGTGCTCTGTTTCTTTACAGGCCTAGTCTAAGTCATGTGAAGATCTCCTGTCTCTTTAGAGATGGTGTATGCCTTGACAGGGAGAAGAGGATTCATGCACAGGATGTAGAGAGCGGCTTGTCAGCCTGACAGAAGAAAATGCAGGCTGCCTTGTTTCACTGCACCAAGCAGCAGCTCTGTCTGAGCAGCTGCAGAGGACAGGCACACGTGTGCCACCTTTTTGCCTCAAACGGGGCGACGGCTATGAATTATTTTTTAATGGCTCTGGCACTGGGGGACTTCTGTTGTCGAAGGGCGTTGCTGGTATTCTGGGCTGGCCTCCCTGGCTGCAACTCAGACGGGTGTAGCAGTTTCTGTTACGAGGGCCTGGAAAGAGGGACTGTTTGGAAACCAGCCAGGGCAGGATCAAACACACTTCAGAGCTTGAGGCCATTGCTGTAGCATCCCAGAGTCTCCACGCGTTCAGTATCTCAAGGCCGCATGGGCACGTAATAAAATCTTGCCCCAAGTGGCTTTTCAAGGTTCAGGATAAAAGCTGTGGCTTCTCTCCCAGCCCTCACATTGGTTCTGGAGAATAATTCTATCCTTTTAAAGGATTTTCTGCTTTTGTTTTTCTAGTTATCAGTTATTAACTGCCATCAGTTATTAAAAGCCATGGCTGGCATTTCATGCAGCAAAGGAAAGCACGGGATAATAAACTGGTGACTTTTTGGTCAAAACTGTAAATTTGTGTAGCATGTCCACTCGCCGAAATTAAGAAGTGTAATGAAATGCAGCTCATTTAGAGCTTCTGCTGAATTTTGAAGGCCAAATGCAAGATGTTTTTGTGTTTTTCAGGAGGGGGAGGCCTGAAGCCATAACTGAGCCGTCCAGGTGTGCTGATGGAAAAAGGAGTGGACTTGTCCAAGGGAAGGATTTCCTCCCAGTGTACCAGTTTGGTCTTGTCACATGCTCACAGCATCACAGAGTAATTTAGATTGGGAGGGATGTACAGAGGTCATGTTGTCGAACCCCCTGCTCAGAGCAGCTCTAATTAATTCAGGTTGTTTAACATTCAGGCTGTTTAACAGAGCTCATGTCAGTTCTGCTAAACATCACTGACAGGAACACTCACTTCCGAGTTTAAAGGTAATGACTGACTGCTGTCTTTGGTCTGAAATTCATGGCCTGGCTTGAGTAACTGGCGGACAATTATGCAAAACATCTTTGCTTGTAAATTCCGAAGATGTTATTGCTACAGGACTGGCCAGTGGTCTTCTGTAAAGGTGTTCTTTGTCTCTAGAGCCCGTGAGCCTGTGTAAGTATGCAAACACAAACCCGGGTAGTCTGTTATTACCATTCTTAGGCAAGCAGTCTGTCTGACCGGCTGGGCTGACTTTGCAGGGTTAAATGGAGAGAATGCTCATTACATCTTTTTGCACTTTCATTCACAAAATCCTGTGCACCCACATTCTTGGATTTCCACCCCACGCTTTGATAGCTGGTTTCCGTACTGCTTCCCTAGTATTAACCAAAAAAGGTTACTAATTGCCTAGCTTACTGAATGACACCCTAATAGCAAGCACTTTGCAACTTGATAATTTATTGTTAGGAAAATTATTTGTTAATTATTGTCTTTTCTTGGTCTGTCGGTTCAGTTGTTCCTGGGGCACAGGTATGTGTAAATTGATTTTGCATCATCTGAAAGAAGCAAGTGTATTTCCTTATTTCACACTGTTTTGCAGGACAGTTCATTTTAATGGTTAATTAATTTGCAAACAAAGGCAACCTACGTTAAGTTTTATTAGGCAGGTTGCAAAATATTGCAAAAGAAAATGAAATAATTTTTTAAGAATATCTTTGTTATTCATACTCTGGAGTAACAATAGGAATAGTCTGTCCTAGTGTGATCTGAAAGTTACCAGAATTTCATTCATCTGTTGTCCAGTTCCTTTTCTCTGGCACTTCTTCCTGAGAACCTTTGCAATTCTAATGAACGGTTTTCATTCTTGTTTCAGGGCTGAAGATTTCAGGTAAATGGTGTCTCAAAATCTAGCTGTTTGCTAAAACCTACTTCTCTTGTAATACGTTTTTTACATGATCCAGGTGGTTAGAGTTTGCCACTGAACTTCTGCACACAGCAGGGAAAATTCTCTGTGTCTCACAGGGTAAACACTTTAAGGGCCACTTTTTCTCAGCATAAAAAAAGAAAAAAAAAACAACAAACAAAAACCCCAGGGAAAGAAAAAAAAAAAGGAGAAAAAGTGAAAAAAAAACCCATCAAGGAATTCTAAGGTATTTTCTTAACTTCTGCATTGAATTGGTTTGTAATCAACCTCCATCGCTTCATCAAGTGCATGTGGGGGTATGTGTGTTTCTGGGTGGAGCAGGGAATTATTTGTGCACAATCTTTTTTGAGTTTTACTAATTTTGAAAAAGAAAATAACAGGGTGGATGGTGGGGAATGGAAGGTACAGCCCAGGGAGGATACTAGTCCTTGACACAGGTGCTTGTGTTTTCAGTCAGTAAAGCCTCAGGTAAGGCAGGCAACTGCAACAATGCCCTTCCTACAGGGAGCTCGGAGAAGCCAAGAAACCCAATTGATTTGATCAAAGCAAATGAAGAAATCAATGTTGCAGAAACAGCAGATGCTGCTCAGCAGTGATCAACTTTTCCCACTGTCCTCAAAATGGTCTGCCCAGACACTCCTACAACTGCACTGAAATGCCTGTGAATGGATAACTTTGGGGAAAGATGGAAAAGGACTTGGTATGTTTAGGTAAAATTTTCCTCAAACTTTCCTCTTGTCTTTTTTTTTTTTCCCCCCTCTTTCCCTTTATGCTGAGACTGTTTCTGGAAGATGGCGAATGTTCCAACAAAAATGACTGAAATCTTGAGACTTCATTGGAAAATCAAATGCTTCAAGCTTTTTAGCACAAGCGCAACTGCATCAAACAGCAGAAAACAGATTTGCTTTCTTGTAATTTTACTTTTTGGTTTGTGATTTTCGATTTTTGATGTAAATGCACATTTTCTCACTAGTGAATCTCCATTTTTCCCCTTTCCAGCTGCCACTGAAGAATCACGTTTGTGCTGGGAGAAGGGAATTCCAAGGAGATTGGTGGCCCTTTTCACAGAGTAAGCATTTTCCACAGGCGGGGTTATGCCAACCATTAAATGACTAACATGTTATTAGGAGGCTGGATACTTATAGTTGTCTTGTCCCTGATGCCAAGGGAGTCCAGGACAGCTGTGGATGAGTGAGCACCGAGGTAGATCAGGCTTGGCTGACCAAGCCATTTATGCCCATATTTGTTTTTGTGTTGGCTCTCTCAGAAGAGAAGTGACTTAGCGTTGCGGGCAGTGTGGTGCCTCTCCGCTGTGGGTTTTACCGTGAGCATGTGGTAGAAGGGGCAGCCACTCAGGACAAGGCCTGCTGTAGGGATAAAAGCTGGACAGAAAGGGAGTGCTGGAAAAGGGAAATCTCACGCACTTCCTGTTTCGCTGTGGTGAAGAACAAGTCTTCTTGCTTGGGCCGGTTTATCTGCTCGCTCCATCTCTGCCTGGGGAGCTGTTTGATGCGGAGCTGATCGGAAGGTTACAGTCTCCTTATCAACTCCATGCTTGCCTCTGTTTGTTTTTATTCTGAAGTTCGTTCCCTCATTTTGCAATAACCCACAGGGTGCTGGGTGTTGCGCCAGCCGTGCCTCAATGAAGGATCTTCATTCAACACCTTTCCCTTCCCGTCACACCAGTCAATGCGACTCCTGCGTTTTCCAGCACCATTCGCTGCGCACTCCAGACTTTAGTCAAGCCTTCGTTGGTGGGCAGAAAGGCTACCAGGCCTACCGGGATCTACCATGGGATCTTCAAAAGTAGGTGGCATGTTTTAACCTGGCAAGTTTAATTTGGAGGTACAATGGTGGTAAAGGGTAAAGGTGCAATGGTGGTAAAGGTCTATGGGAAAGCTTTAGGGCTTCAAGAACACAGCTCCAGAAGAGAAATCTGTTTTTCCTCTTGCCTTTGGTGCTCAATGCTCTATCTATGCCTCTTTCATCCTCTTAGACCTGAGGTACACCATGAATCTGTCTGAAATGATCATCTTGAAAAGGGACAATAAACAGAGGGAAAGCTGAACAGGAAATTGCAGGCTGAAAGGGTGGTTTTGGAGGTTGTGGTCTGGATGAAAAGAGTAACGTGGCTGGGAGTGAGAAATGCAGAGGGAAATCCTTCTCTAGCACGGCCAGGAGTGCAATGGTTTGCTGTCTGTTTGGAAAGATGATGTGATGGCTCAGGTTGACACTTACCTTTTCTTCCTTCTGATCATCTTATTCTGCCTGCAGCAGGCTTTTATTGCAGCAGTGCAGAAACCAAGAAGCTCTTTCGTGTCAAAATCAAGTGCTAGTAATGTGATTTTTGGAAAACATGGGGTTTGGTCAGGTGTAGTTGCAATATTATTTCCCCCAAATCCTGCAAAAAATTCTGGTTAAATAAGTGATGTCAGCATGACTACATAAGGGGAACACTACAGGTGTACATCATTCCGGTTTTAACTCTTGTATTTTAATGAAGAAGCCATGATTTCTAGGGAGTAATGAGTAGGTGGTTTGCATCAGAAAGTATTTCATGCAGTCAGAGATGCTAGATATCCTTAGTTTTGTTTTACCATAACAATATTTAAGACAACACTAGAAAGTTCAGAGTATTTTTACAAAAGTAAGTCTTGCAGCTGCAACACTCTACTATTATCTCTTGGGTCAGAACAGAGATTGGGTTCTAGATGTACGGGAAACCTCTTGGAATCTGTAATTTCTGTTTAACTCACTGGATTCTGGATTCATGTGGCAATAGGGGGATGCTCAGTCTCCCATGAGTTTGTTTTTTGTTGTTGTCTCAGCAGTTGATGAAGCTTAAAAGTATGACCTCAGGAACAAAATTCAATAGAAATTGAATTATTTTTTAGCATCCTAATGATTCGGCTGGATGGCTGAATTTTTGTGTATGATTGTTAAAGATTACAACATTAATCTTCTTCTTGTGTTGCTTTGGGCAAATGGCTGTGGATGATTGCAAGATACTACTTATTTTTTCCATCCTCAGTATTTTTAAAAACTGGGTTTTTAAGATAATTATGCTGAAATAGAAACATTGTTTCTGGATGGACAGTACTTATTCTTTGTGCCCAGTGAAGTGTTTTTCTCATTTTGTGGGAACAATATCATTTTAGTCAATAGTCCTGACTTTGCCAGGAGAAGATGAAGTTCATCTTTGTGTTCTGTGCTGCTTAGTAGTACCGTGCTCAATACCCAAAGATTTTCTGCCCCATTTAATATCCATAACTTGAAAGATATGCTACTCTAACTGTCAGGTAAAGAAGAAATCCCCATCAGTTGTGATTACCAGTTTGTACCAGTTTGTGCATGTTACATAAAGAGGGAAAACTAAGTGGGAGTTCTCTATCTAACAGAATCGAAAAGCCTTTTTTTTCTAGTTAGATGTAAATCTACTTGCCATGTCTTGGTGCTATCAACAGTGGTGTAAATAATTTTAATGACAGTGTGCTAGAGGGTAGTTAAATAACACCTGAGTACAGTTTGGTTGCTTCCTAGTCAAGAAAGGATTTAATTGTTTAAATGGTTGTTTAAATTATTATAAAATCTAAAGTACATTAGAGGAAATCTGTGTTGGATAGCTAAATATTTACATGTTTGGGAAGGGATGGAAACTGCCTAGGCTTAATCAAAGCCCCTGTATAGTCTGTTAGATGTCCAGAGCTCTTTGCTGGGCACGGATGTGGATCTGACTGCGGAGCTGTAAGCTCTGCTGTTTGAGCTCATCCTCCTCTGCCTTAGTCCCTTATAAGAGTGGAGTTTCACTGTTAGCTTTATCCAGTTCCAAGATGCCTCCTTTCAAAACACTTCAAGCTAATTTGGAATGTGTGCTCTGTAAAATCCTTCAGGAAGCAAACCTGCTAAGGAAAACTGGGTGGAGTAGACAGCCTTGCTGGTCTTGTCCTGCTGTTGTGCTGTGTCCTGCACTCTGGGAAGCAGCTGCAGTGTCCTATCTGCAGCTTCCTTGTGAAGATCCCTGGCAGGGTGAGGTACAGAGCAGCTGGTGTTGTATCTGGCAGTCTAAAAGTGAATATGCAGCTGGAAATGCAGTGCCACTTGCACCAATTTGTCATGCAGTAGGTGGGCAGAATGAATGCAAATTACAGACTGCTGAGGTGTAGCAGGAAATAGATACCAGCCCTGGTGCAAGGACACTCATGTGCCTCTGGTGTTAGTGGGAGTTTACCTTGATTATTGCAGGAGGCAGATGTGGTTCCTGCATGGTGCCGAAGAGAAACCCATTCTGCTCAGTTTGTCCCAGAGCAGATCCCGGATTCAGGAAACTCTAGGGAAATACTTTTGCTTCTGGTACACACCACACCTGATTTGACTCATATGGAATTGGAACCATTTATGTTTCCTTGCTGCATTCCCTCAGTTTCTGGCCATTTTAGACAGGAAAACTGGAATGGGACAAGACCTCCTTCTGAGCCTCAAAACCCTGTCATCTTCATCCCCTGAGCAAGCCCCAGTGTAATCCCAGCAGCTCTTCTGGCCTCTGCTGTTCCTTTGAGAGGATGTTTCAGAAGTGTTTCACTTTATTGATTTTTTCACACGCAGTTTTATGGTTGGGCATTTTGGGTCAGCATAAGCTTTGAAAATCAAGGCATTCTGCCTCCACCACATAGACCTTCCATGTTTGTGTTTTATTACATACAGATCCTTCTTTTGAATGAAGCCAAGCTAACACAAAGCTTGGGATGGCTTAATTTGACATGCTTCTGATACAAAGACAATCTGAAAGCTTCATATGGTCTGTGGACAGATTTGGTGATAACAGGGGGACAGATTTTATACAGAATTCAACACAGGAATTATCCAATTTCTCTGCCACTAGAGAGTTGCCAGGGGTTTCGGTATTGGCTGAACCACTTGTCTAAGGAGTTTTCTCTAATTTCAGCAGCATTTTTCCCATGAAGAAATTTGTCCATCTCTGTTCAGTGAAAATACACTGCTAGATTACAGCATTTCACTGTTTATCTACCCAGCCTAGCAACTCTTTATTATATATTGTGGTTTAACCTCTAACAGCAACTAAATGCCATGCAGCCACTCACACCCCCCACACACCACCCCCCATCCCAGTGGGATGGGGAGGATATTTAGGGGAAAAAAGGTAAAAACCCATAGGCTGAGATAAGAGCAGTTTAATAATTGAAATTATTATTATTAATAATAATAGTAGTAGTGGAGAGGCTGCCAAAAAAAATCCAAGAAAGACAACTGATGTACAATACAAGTGGTCACCACCCACTGACCAATGCCCAGCCCATGGTCCAGCAGGGAGTGGCCCCTTCCAGCCAACTTTCTCCCCACTTATATACTGATCATGATGCTCTGTGGTATGGAATATCCCCGTGGCCAGTTCAGGTCCGCTGTCCTGGCCATGCTCCTCTCTCATCTGCTCACTGCCAGAGTGTGGGAAACTGAAAAGTCCTGGACAGACAGTGAGCACCACTGAGCAACAACTAAATCATCACTGTGTTATCCGCATTATTCTCACACTAAGCCTAAAACACAGCTCTGGTCCAGCTACTAAGAAGAAAATTAGCTGCATCCCAGTTGAAACCAGGACATAAAATATAAAGTACGGAAATATGTATTATTATCCAGAAATGTAAGCTTTTAAGCGACAGAAAAAGGTGGATGCTTTGGGTCACATTCTGAGTTGGCATAAGCTGCCACAGATGCACACCAGCAGAAGAGCTGTATCAGAACTTCTTGGGAGTAATGGTAAGTATGGTTTTCAGGTACCAGTAAAGAGATTTATTTCAGTAAACCAATTGAAACACATCACTGTCCTACTATTTGTGTATTTGTTACATTGCAATACCTTATAATGTGATATTACAGCTATTGCTACAGTGGTTTTGATCAATTTTTTTCTCAAAGCACCTTAAGAGAGAGGCACTACATGTATTCTAAAACAGTGGAGAAATTTTGTCAATCTAAGCATGCCTCTCTTATAGGAAGGACTAAAAGCAGAGGATGTGTAATAGCCCACAAGAAATCATCTCTAGGTGACTGTTTTGGGTTTGGCTTTTCATCAGTCTGTCCTGTCAGCAGCTTTCATGAGCAGCCACTGCCAGTGGGTGCGTGCCAAAGCAGAGCCAGTGCTCTCTTTCCTGGTGCATGCTGACTTAGCTGGACACTGCCTCTGATATGAAGCAGGTAGTGGAGGTCTTCCACAGCTGTCCGAGCGTGCTTCCAGCCCTGGTGAGGCTTTTCCTCTGAAGCAGACAGTTTGACTCATAGATGGCAGTTTTAATTCTGCTTCTTTGCATGAAGTGGATTGAGATTTCAGTAGGTGTAAGACACTAATTTCTTCTGTAAGCTAGCAGTTTCAGGCTGCAGTGAGGCGAGTGCATGTATAATTTCTTTAATGAAATGTTTATCATTTGTTTATTAAACAGCACCCTTGAAAACCCAAGGTAGGATATTAGGCAATATTTTTAATTTTCCTTTGAGAGTAACATTTTTCTTTTGATACTCTTCTGTTACTAAAAGTCAGACGTAATTAACTGTGTCCTTCTTATGCCTTCTAAAATGCTTAAAGGGAGCGATCCCTCTAGCTCTGTATTCATTGGTGTGAGCTCCTTGTTGAGGAAAAGGTTCCTGGAGGGCTTCTTTGTGTATGATGTGAAGGAACCCAAGTATGGAATGCAGGGCTCCAAACCATGCACCACTGTTCAGGAAGGTTCTCAGGGAGTATTTCTGGGAAAATGTCAGCTGAATGTCAGTTGAAAAAGCTGAGACGATGTTGGGAATTATTAGGAAACAAAGAGAGGACAAAGAAGTAAAATTGTTATGCCAGTGTAAACAATTCTATGTCAGTTTTTGTTGTTTCTCTTTGCCAGCAAGTATTTCACTCGTCTTTCTCATTGGAAAAATCTTAATCTGAGACTTGGCAGTCTTCTACCAAGAGAGGAAATCCAGTCCTTGTTTGCAGAGCATTTTAAGATTACTGCAAGGGCATGGTTTCCTTGGAAAGAGCAGAGTTTTTGGGGAAGAGGGAAGGGCCACTTAATTTGCAAGCAGAAGGGACCTTGTCAGAAAGCCCTCTGAGGTTGGTGGGAAGCTTTCTGCTTCAGGTATTTGGTTCAGGCTTAAAATTTCCACTTTTACTCTGGAGGGCTTCAGTGACCTTCTCAGCTGGAGTGTTTCTAATCTTCGTGTGCGTTTCTAGGCCACAGTCCCTGTTCCCTCGCTTTGAGCACATAGCTCCCAAGGAGTTAGCAAAGACTGCTTGACTCTTGGTCTGAGAAAAATAAATTCACAGCATTGAACTTTTATCAGCTCTTGCAGAGTGTTCAAGCCCTGACAGGTCATCACATGGATCTCAGTTGTTTCAGTTCTGGCATAGCTATTTCTCTTGTGCGTACTGAATCCCTGTAAGTACTGTTCAAGTTTACACAGTGGGAGATGTCAGATAAAATAATTAATTTTTGAGGAATGAACTTTAGAAGGTACAGCAAAGCAGCAATAAAGCTCAAAGTTAACAGGAATCAAAAAATACCAGTTCAGTGATCTTTGTGGGTTTGTCTCACAAATATCCTTGAAAACCTAGATTTGAAATCGTCTTAGTCTGCAGCATGTCTAGTCAAGATGTCTATCCAGATGGTACAGCCTAACCAAGGATATTTTGCTGAAAAATACCTTTTGTTTTTAAAACCAATTTTCATTTTTAAAAGCAATTAAGAGTGAAGGATAAAATTTAACAGCTGTTGCATGTTTCTATATAAAAACGAAGTGGGAAAGTTTAAGATAAATCAAGAAAAAAGACATCCAAATCCCAAACAGCACCTCCTCACTCGTTAAGTGACTTTCTAAGATGAATTTGTCACACAGCTTCTTGTTTGAGGAAATTCAGTTTAGAAGCTGGTGCTGAAACCCCTCTGCGTCTCTTTGAAATGATGTTCTTAAACAGGTTTCATGAATTAAGTGAAAGTCATGTGTGTGAGTAAAATTACACATGTGAGTAACTGTTGTGGACTGGGGCTTCAGTTTGTTAATGATAAGATGGAACTTGAAATAGAAGAAATAAAGAATGAGAGTTGCAAAAAATGTTACACCATATACAAGAGACTGCTGAAAAGGTTTCATATCTATAGTACTCTATTTATTTCATATCTATAGTACTCTATTTAACTGTGTCCCAGTCACGTTACTTCTGGTCTGAAACCGCTGTTTCACTGACGTGATAGGCAGTAATATCTTCAGGCTCGCCTACTGCGGTGCAGAGGTGGCATTCAGCCTTTCAAACGGGCTTCTCCAACCCAGCATTTTGGTTTGAGGTTATGCCAGGATCATTATAGCTGAAAGACCTTCTGAGTGTCTTCCTTCTGTGCAGCCTAATCAAGACAACTGCTTTTTAAACGAGAGCATCTACAAAAATGCAAGAGTAGGTTGTCTTAAGTAAAATGCATTCTTGTGTTTGTTTTGTGTTTTCTTGTAACTCAGTCTCATTTCAAACATAGTAGACACATTTGCAAAGCATATAAGCCATGCAAAAGACTACTACATGGAGTGAGGGAAAAAAACCCCAAAAAACCATAAAACAACAAATGCACGAGACAAATTAAAGTTGAACTCACCACTGACTTTATGATTTCACCTAAATGCTACAACTTAGAAATATTCTTGTTAGTGAGGTAGAGTCCTGACTACTTATTTTTGCATATTTTTGATTTCTCCAGTTGAAGTTTTAAGGCAATTTTCATACAGTAGTCTCAGAAATAATTTTGGAGGTACTCATCTCTGAACTGTTAACAGGACTATTTAATTTCAGTCTTTGTTTTTTGGAGGACTTTTTGGTTGGTTGGTTGGTTGGTTGTTGTTTCTTGTTTGTTTGGCATTTTGGGGGTGATTTTTTTTGCTGTGGAGTCATGAATGAGTTTTGACACAAACTTGATGAGAGGTTAATGGCTGTTGTACAGGATAGCAGGAGGGAAGGAAACACTAAATAGGACACGCAGAACAAGTCAGAACAGATCCATGTGACAAATTATTACTCCCATTTTCATTCAATCACATATCATGATATTTGGCCTGAGTCAGTTGTTTTCCAAGCCAAAGTAATAAGATTGTAATTGCAAGGCTTCACAATGGAATTAGGATGAAATATCAGGATCTGCTTTGGTATTTATGAGCCATGCTCAGCCGTTTGCTGTCCCTTTCCTGCACACACCTGCAGGGGTCACTTGCAATTATTTCAACTTATTTGAATGTATTTAAACTTCTGGCTCTTGAGGTGTGCGTTCTGGGAGCGAGTTGTGTGTACTTTGTGTGTGGGAACTCACTGAGGTGCCTCGCCCTCAGGAGAGGATCCCTGCAGCCTGCTTTCCTGGGGCAGGCTGTACCTTAACCTGCAGGTGTGCACGTCTGCAACAGTGAGGTATCTGAAACAGAATGAAGGACTCTACCAAAAATTGTGGCTTCTTGTTCTGTCTTTTGTAATGACTGATAACATAATTGAAAAATGACTTTAAGGTTCTTAAGGAGTCTTTGAGTTTATAGATAAAGACAGAATTTGCTGTAACCAACTTTTTTTTTTCAGGCAGTTTTTGTTTATAATAATGACTGTCCATTGACTTTCTATGAGTTAATTTGGACTAGTACCCACGTAATTAAGAGCACAGCAGAGAGAAGCATTTGGTGAGGCTTCCTACTCACATGTCCTTGCCTTTCCCTGTAATTCTATCACTTCAGCAAATACTGCTTAAAGCAGGGCTTGCCTTTGTGCTTAGATTCAGTCTGAGTAAAACAGGAAACACAGGCTAGCCCTCTGAACTCTCTTTCTTTTTTTTGTTCAGCTCTGTTTTGAAGGCTGACATGGACTGAGCAGCTGGAATAATGTATAGATATGTACTATACAAAGCATGGGGTGCTTTTCCTCAATTTTACTGCACAAAGCAGTTTTGGGAGCAAAGGTGCCAGTGTGTCTGATAACTGATTTGCTTAACCAGTTGAAAGCTCTATACATTGCTGTTTGAAAGTTCACCTAGCTGAAAAATAAGTTTTATTCATGCAAATTTCTAGTTGGGATTCACATAAGACTCTTAGTGGAACTCCTATTTGATTTGGCCCTAATAATACCCAAACCCTCAAACCTGTCTGTGTTCTTTGACTTCTAGCACATCCCAACACTTTTTCAAAATAGTCTTGAGTCATGGTTTCATTTTCAAGGATGTTGGGTGAGAAGTCAATTAATATTGCTGGGAAGAATCAACTAATGTTGAAGGAGAAAACTTTAGTTTCGTATTTTTTTTGGTGGGGGGGTGGAATGGGGGCCTTAAATAGAAAAGGATCTCTTATTATTCTCCCTTTGTTCTTATTTTTCCCCAGAATTCATCAGTCAGCCATCAAAACAAGACATCTTGAGCCCTGGAGAATTGCTGTAATTGTTATTGGAACAGCAGTGGCAGCAGCTATCACCATTGGTCTCCTTGTTTATTTTCTGGCATATGGTAAGTTTTGCATAATGTTTCACTATTCCTATGCTTAGTGAATTTCCTCTGTGCCTGTTGTGCCAGATGATGCTGGGAGTTTTCACCAGTCTGTCTGAAGCTTATTTGGTAAAAAAACCACTGGCTTCACTAGACCTCTCTTTGCTTCCTCATTTCACATCTTTGCAGATCTCTTGGGAACATTTCCTGCCGTGCAGGGTGATTTAGGGCTGTGGTTTCTGTTGGTTTGCATTTACTTTCACTCATTTCACACTTTTCTCATGATCTACTTCTGGGATGAAGTCAACATGTAAGTGTCTGGTCTCCCTTACATGAGCGGCAAACAGAGCCTTCTGCATGTCTGTCTGGGATGCTTCTCTGTTCCCTTTCCCTGATCCCTAGCTGCTTCCTGCCAGGGCTTGGCGTTGAGTGGACAGGCCAGGAAGGAGGGTAACAAAGCAGCAAGGTGCAGCTTGTGATCCTGTGGGAGCCCCCGAGCGCTGTTGTTTGGCCACAAATGTAACTGCAGGGGAAACTTGGATTAGATCACCTAACTGAGTCGAGTGCTTGCTCCTGGGCTCCTAGCTTTTGGAAATTGTATTTGAATGGGTTGGATACAGGTGAAAGCTTGTCCACTCCTTACATGTCAGGATATCATGCAGGGCCAGCTGTTTCTCTAAAGTTCATTCATCTTGGTACTTCGAGTATTGCCTGTTCCTCTTCTTTCCCTTACAGATGAGAAGCTGTTCTATTACAGTGCCAATGTAAAAATCACCAACATCCGGTACAATAATGAGCTTTCCAGACAGTCCTCAGGAAGGTTTAGAGACCTGAGCGAGAGGGTTGAGAGAATGGTAAGTTTGGACCATTGTGCCTTTCCATTAAGGACTGTGTGGTAATACAAGAGTCATTAATGTGAACACCACGCTCGGAGACCACAGGGTCTGGTGTACCCTGGTGGGCAGACCTGGGAAATGGATAGCAGGAGAGGCATGATCCTACCTGGCAGACCGGGTGCTTGCCACTCGGCATCTTCTAGCCTGTCACTTCTGTATCCCTGCAGTGGTGAAGTAGATATTTAAAATAATCTCAGCTTCCTCCTATATCACTGGTCATAGAATCACAGAATATTCTCAACTGTAAGGGTCTCACAAGGACCATCAACTCCAGCTCTTAAGTGAAATGCCCATACAATGATTGAACTCACAACCTTGGTGTTTTTAGCAGCAGGCTCTAACCAGCTGAGCCAATCTCATCATTTGTATGTGTTCTCTTTCCATGCCCTGAGCTTTGTGATTTATGTCCCATTGTCTCTAAGGAGAGCATTCTTTTACACCCTCTCCTTTACGGGGTGGGGAACTCTACCTGTTGGGCTGCCACTGTGTATTGAGAAAACAGCACACAAGCCCTTTTCCTGCGCCTTTGGTATGTTTTGTTGGGAAACCCTCCTACAAATAGCAGAGGCTGCTGAGTGGCTCTCAGTCATACAGAAGCTATGGAAATAAATAGACCCATTGCAATTTCCTTTCTTGTTTTCTCTTTGAGACACTACCCCAGAGATGCTAATTACAGAGTTCATCTCTATACAACAATAAGCATGTGATTGTGCTTGTATCTTTTTGTTATTCATTCATCAGAATACGATGCATATCTCCCACCTCCTGTCTGGCAACCATGCACAGATACCCAGTTAATGGGACAATGCTTTGCTCCCCACCATCATTTAATTTAGGGCAATGTCACTTGTCCACAACAAACTGCGAGCTGTGCTGGACATTGCTCTGGAGAAGTAGGGTGTTGTGTAGAGACTCGGCAGTGCTAGGATCTCTCCACAGCTCCACTGCTGAGGGCTTCAGTGATCTTAGTCAAGCTGTCCTTGTCTCTGTATGTGTCTGTTCTCTTTCTGCCCTCTTTGTCTACTGGGACCCATACCAGATTTCCCAGGATGTGCTTCTGGTGTGTATCTGTTTCTATAGAGTGTTACACGAGCTGCGTTTGCTTAGGTGCTACCACTTTACAACTATTACCTAATAATTGCAGGCTTTTCGCCTTGTGACATTGGACCTTGGAGAGGGAATGTTCTCCCTGACCAGGAAGACACTGTGTATTGCTGAGGGGGAAAGAAGGCAAGGACTGGGAAGGAGTCTGAGGAATAACGCTTCATTGAGTACAGTTGTATCCCTTCCTCCCACTCCATTCCTTCTTCATTTTTTAAAAACATGTGCCTCCTTTGGCAAAGAAACACTTATTTTAGCTAAGGAGTTCTTTCAGACAGTGTCCAATGCAGTCAGATTGCCTCTGAGCATGGCTATCAATTTAGATGCTTGAATGGAAGCCAATGCTTTAGAAACCCCATCTCCTCTCTGGGTGTTGAGCAGTTCTGACAGTAGTGACAGTAAATACCAGTGCAGGTCGAGCAGTGAGAACCATTATATCAGGGCATGTTAATTGTACCTGATAAGTAGCACCATAACAAACATACACAGAACTGTGTTGCCTTTCCTTCACTCCTGTAACATTTCTTAAGAGCTGTCCTTAATTCAGCCATTAAATTCTACGTTCCTCTCTCAAATTTTACAAATTTTTTGCTTATATAAATGGTCCCTGCCATAAGTTTGACTTTTTGTGATTTTAGTTCTGGGTGTTCCATTTAACAAGGATGTATGAGACTGAGAATTGTCCGTAACCTTATTGAAAGAAACTCTATACAGTAATAAAACAGTGTGTTCCTTGTAAGCCTGATTTTATAACAGCAAAACTCATCTTGTGCTGATAAAAATCAAAGCAATCTTTCCAGACACACGTATCCTCCTGATATCTTGCCAGACAGCTGTCTCAGAACATCTGCATTTTTATTCGCAGCATCTTCACAGCAACTTTCTAATAGAGGAGGAGAGAGTTGAGTTCTTTATCACATTTTCTAATTTGTCTGGATTTACCAAAACCCTTTGCAGTCTTTCCTTGGCTGGGTTTGGATGTCCAAGCCTTCCCATTGTCATAGTAGTAACGATACCTTAAGCTCATGTTGTGAAACAGTGAGTCAATGCAGATAAATGCAATGTCTTTCTCAACACTTGGTGCAAAGTGAACAGAAGTGAATCATCTCTGATAATCAGAAGCATTCAAATTACCTGAGTTAGTGCAACTCCCTGCCAAGTGTTCCCTTCTCTGACTCCTTCCTGATGAAGCCCTCCTTCATTTGTCTCCAGAAAGACCCAGAAAGGAGCTCTTTTCAGAGCTGGTATTTCACCAGGAAAAATGTTTTGCTTCCATATGGAAGTCAGATCGTGACTTCCTTGGGACCTGCAGCAAATGCCAGATGTTTGCTTTGGTTTCCAGATTTGAATAGTAACACCCATTGTGTGAACAACATTCCTGACTCTTATCTCATTGAAGGTGGGAGGGAATGCAGCCAGATCATGCCAGAGAGCTGATGAAGCTGGTGCACCAGTCAACATCTCAGGGCTGACTGGAAAGTCTGGAAAATGTCTTCTGGGGTGGAGCTGGGGGGACTGAGGAACAGATGATGAAAGGTCTTTGCTCCTTGACTAGCTTCCTGTGAGTATCTGTGAGTGTTCCCTTTGTGCTCTCTTGAAAAATCGGACTTGACTGAATGCCACTAGGGAAAGAGAGATTCCAGCTCACCAGAGCCTCCCGTTTTTCTAGTTGGACCAGTCCCTCTTCCCTTGCCAAGCTAAAATGCTCTGTGCCACACTGTCCCCTCTTACACTCCGTAAAAAGGGCACAGTCACAGCCTTATGGCTCCTTCTCCAAGGAGCCTCTATTTTTTAGGGGGTTCACTTATTGTGTGGCTCATCTGCACAACTTTTATCCACTGTTTTTCTCCAACTCCTTCACCACTCTTGGATTTCTTTTTCTTCTCCCACAAATGTATTAATTCTTTTGGATTTCTCAAGAATACCTTGGAGACCCTAACTACACTCTTACTAACAGTATCCTGGGGGAGATTTCCAAGGCCGTGCTTTGAGCTTTGCTTCTTCAGCCTCTCTGGCATGCCAAAGAGTGGAGGGAGCTGGGACAATCAGATAGACCTGGGCGACTGGGATGATCCCAGTTGCCTACTGTGGGCAGCTGCAGTAACTGCCCTGTGTGCAGGAGGAAGGGTGGAAGGGTGTTGTGTCTTGTGTAGAAAGACATCTTTGACCCCAAGGGAAGCGGATGTGCAGCCAGGAGAGCTTGAAATGAGTATCTCAATCTCAACGGAAATTGTCTCAGCTGAAGGCTGGCAAGGTTCTAGCTGTGAGAGAGAGGTGGATATCAAGCAGCCACGGCAGGTGACCCTTCAGTACCCAGCTGGCCGCTCAATAGAAACAGGCATCAGCCTTTACCCTGCCCACCAGGGGCTTGTAAATACACCTGTTGGCTCTTTTTTGCCACTACAGTAAACTTCTGATACTTCCTCCTAGAAGCTGTGGGCTTTCCTCTCTTCGAGGAGAGCCTATGCAACCCTTCTCCTTCCTCAGGCATCTTGTATCTCCCTGTCTCCTTCTCTGGCCAGAGCTGCTCCCAGCCCTGCTGTGTGGCTGCTTCTCCCTGTCCTCGTCCATGTATCTCTGTGGAATCTTGTGTTGGACACTGTACCCTTCCCAGCTTCTGGGGCTTTGTCCTGTCATTCCCAACTCACTCCTGCTCCCATGTGCTGATAAGCCGGGCTGTGAGCTGGGTGGGTGGATGGATGTTCCTCAGGTATGAGTGTAGCACGGCTCCCTCCTTGGCTGTTTGGGTGACTGGGGGAGAGTTGAGGGGTTTGTTTTCCCTCCTGGAGTGCCTTGAGCCATGGAATGGACTGACATGGGTTTCCCCTGTTGTCTCATAATCCAGAAGGCACCTGGGCTATCCCCTGTCCTTCCACCATCTGAAACCAGCACAGAACTAACTGGCTGGATCTGGGCAGAGTGGTTGTGGATTATATTAAAACAATACCTGGATACTTCCCCTGGGAAACTACTGCCTATCCAAATAGTTCTATTGAATTAAGGGAATTTCATCAAGTAATTTTCGCCTCAGGACTCAGCATTGTGTGTCAGGACATCTCTTTTAGAAACAGACATCTTGCTTCAGCTACCTCAAGTGACAAGAGAATCTTCTATGTCCTTAAGTACAGGTGTTGGGGGGAAGTTTTTAATGAATACTTGAAGTTTGTTCTGTTTGTTAGAGCTGAATTAGTGTGGGTTTAATTTAATGTCTCTACTGGGTATTGCAGAGACACTTGAGGTTCCACAGGAAAATGCTGCAGAACAGTTCTGGTGACGGTGCCTGTTGTCAGTAGGTTGAAGGGCTCACTGCCGAGTCCCTGCACTGGAAGTGGAGAGGAAGGAGGCCGTTTTCTCCCTCGGCAGATGATGATTTTAGAGGTTATTAAGACACATCTCTCACTATGAATGGGGTGGGGAAGAAACAGAGAAGCAACCAGGTGCCATGAACGTCCTTCCCTCCCCCTCAGCTTTAACAGCTGATAACTTATTTGGTGGAAGGGCTAGCCTTCAACGGGATGCTTGTGACTGAAAGGCTCTCTGCTTTATACCCAGGGAAAAGCTTGCATCATCCCCTTATCGGGAGGTATCTTGTATCCTGTAAGTTGTGAACAGCTTACTGTCACATCTGCAGGGCCAAAGGGTCAGTCAAAGTTCTGGTCTGGGTTTCCATCTGAGCTGAACTCCAAGGAAGCCTGTCTGAAAACACCAGGAACACCAGAGAGTGAGCAGATGAGGCCGCTGTTTTACTTGGCCTTTTAGGGTCACACATGACTCAAGTCTTCCTGGGGAGCAGAAGTGTGTGTATTTGGGAGAGAGAGGGTGGTGAAATACAAATCCCTTCAGAGCAGATAGCTGCAAAGCCAGGTGAAACTGTGCATGAGGTGTGTTTGTCACACCTTCCACGTGGGTGTTTACATAAAGCTCAGAAGTCTGTGGCTTGCTCCATCAGTGCCTTATGGTCTTTGGATTGGGAGGTTAATTCAGTAGGAGCAGATCCCCAAGGCAGCAGGTTTTTGAAACCCTCCTGAAGAATATTTGTTCTGGGAGATTAGACTGTGAGGATCATTTTAGAGATGATAACTAAACACACCCCGAGAAAAGGGAGTATGCTGAAGTTCAAGGGAGTCTAACACGAGTCTCATCTTTACAGCAAATGGAAAAGTGCAGGTACCTACAAGTATCATGTAGCTTCATTTGCTGTGTGTGCAAACCCCCCACTTATTTTCCCCTCTTAGCCCCTAAAACAAAAGAAAATTTAAGATAAATTAGCCAAATCTGAAATTATGGTATCTGCAGCAGCCAGATTTTTCCAAGGACTTTTCAGAGTCTTGCAGCACCCAGCCCAAACTGAGTAAGAACATTCTGACTGTTACAAATTTCAAAAGAGATTTGGTAGTGTTTACAGATAAGGACGCCAAAATCTAAAACCTAAGATTCTTTTTAAACTCAAGCATTCCTAGGCTTTATATGTGCTCCCTCAAGTACTTAAAAATATGAGGTGAAAAGAGCAGAACTTTTATTGAAAGATTTTCTTGTTCATCACTAAAGGCAATTTTATTTACAAATGCATCTACAGTACAAAAGCCAGAATAATTAAGTTTTTAAAATTTAGCTTTTTAGAAACTTTTATAATAATAATCTCCCTTTTTCTTCTTCTGAAAAACAATATTGTAAAATAGGGAAATGTAAGAAAAGTAATTTAAGGAACATTTTGAGAAGAAAAATACTAAAATAAATTTAGGACCATTGATAACTTCTGCTTTATAAGCCTAATTTTAAGGGAATGATTCTCACAAATAGGAAAGCATTGTCCTTGGACTAGCGTGGTACAATTGGGGTGCCCTCTATGGGTGGCTGGGGCAAGGAACAAAGCAGAAAGGATTTTCCATGGTAATTCAGACAAGAGGGAAATAGCGATGGATCGGTGGCTAAGACGACAGCCTGGCAACTTGTTTATTTAGCTGTGGAATTAGAGATTGACAGCACACTTGACTGTCAGTATGTATATATACAGATGTGGCCCTAAAGAGATGGGTGAAATGCTGTGCTCTGAGAGAGGAAATAACTCACAGGAAACACCTACATCTCCCTTGTGATGCTGTTTTTTGGAAGTTCCTATTGACATTAAAAGAAGAAAAAGACCAAAGGCATAGGTATATAGTGTACTGATTTAAAAACTGACATGCTTTCCTGGTTTTTAATTTTGTTTCCAGTTTTTCCTGTTTCCATGGGTCACAGTAGCTCAAGAAACTAAATATTGAAGAAAATATGAAGCACTTTTAAATATTGGTGTGAGTTGATGTAGTGTAGCACATGAAGCTGTGGCTTAGTGCTTTTCATCACCTCTAAGAGCTCAAAATTTCAGTGAGCTCTACCTAAATTGCATGAATTTTCAGGATGAAATCAGTTATCAAAAATATGCATAATATCCATCTTTTTTCCCTTGTAAATTCAATGATCCTTCAACCTATTTGATTCTTTCACTTATTACTGCAATAGAATTTTCTCAAGTAATAGGCATGCAAGTTGATTTTTCTTTTTCATTTTTTTCTTGGTTTATCAAAGCAGAACTTGTAATACGCATGTACAAATCCAGAAAAATCAGAAGACACCTCACCCCCAATAAACAAGTAACTCTAATTCTGATCCAGTGTGCATCAGGAAAAGCTCTAAAATGTGCACAAGGAGAATGCATGTGAACCTGAGCTGGAAAAAGGAATTCAAAATGAAGTAAAGCGCAGCTATCGATAGTGTGTGTGATTAAGGGTAGAACCTTATCTTAATTATAGACTCACAATCCAGAATTACTGCATTGTTTGCAAGTAATTATATCAATGAAGTGATTCAAGATGCAAACCAGTGATCAAAACCTGGCTGGTCGTAAGAGTGGCTGCTTAGATCCTGGTGTTGTCCAAAGGCAGAATCCAAATTCAGTACTGAAGTTGTGTGGTTGGTGGTATTTTGGCATTTGTAAGTGGAATACATCATCAACGATCTTCATTAGATTTCATAAAACTGTTATTTTCCTAAGAGGTATTTGCTCTTGTATTTCAGCTCCTTACCTCTAAGTATTGTTTGAAAAACCCCAGAATGTACATAGTAATTTTCCTGGGGAAAGCATGTTATTTTGGGAAGAAGGAAAACCCCAATCAAAAAGCCCTTTCCTGGATATTGGCACAGATGCTTTTCTCACTAAACTTGATTTTCTCTATAAAAGTTGGAAAATCCCCCCTCCTCTTAAGTGGACAAAATTTTAATAGCAGTGTGAAAGTTTTAGGAAGCTAATTATGGATAATTGAAAGCAGGGAGTAGGAATGAGAATACTTAGGTGACCTTAATTCCAGCTGTCACTAATACACATAACTATAATGAAACACTCATGTCATTACATGCCTTTGAAATTGGTTGCACCAAGCATAAGCATGGTACTTTAAATCCTGACATTATCCCATGTATTAGTCCTCTTAATTTCTTTTATCCAAAAGACCAATCTTTTTAGGAACTACTGTGCAAGGACAATTAGTCCTCTTTTGCTGCTGTTGCCTCTGGGAACCATCACGCTGAGCTCCTTATTTCAGTGCAGTCAGGCAGTGCTTACTCACCCCTCAGCTTTAGCAGCCCTATTAGCTTAAACCCCGTGAGGAGCTGGTGATGCCATCTGCAGATGTTCGGGATCACACAGCTCTTGCCCGCTGTGAGATGTGCTGTCTTTGTGTGTGTGTGGTTTCTGATGGGAAGGTTTCTGCTCCTCTGGTTTGCTGGAGGCACGGGGACCATTGCACTTGCTTTCCTTCAGGTCCATTTTCTTCACCTCAGGCAAGGACTGTGGCTATAGGGCTGTTGTAGTAATTGGGATGTCCATTTTCAAGGTGAGTGTGATGTCCACAACCTGGTTTGGTACAGTGCCACATTGGTTTTTTTGCTGTCCCTGTCAGTCTTTCTCCTTGTATCCTCTCTCAACCCCTGAGATGAAATCAGGGCAGGAAAAATGTCAGGTTCTCAAAGGAGCAGCTACTGGATTTGTATTATGGTCAGCTCTGGGGGTCTCCGCATGTTGAGCTGTAAATGGGGGGGGGGGGGGTCACTGAATCAAGTGGTATGTTGCAAATAATATTTATGGTCAAAAAGCTTTAAAAATCACTAATAATAGGCTTTAAATCCTAAGTAGCTAGTGAGGTAAGAAGAAGAATGTGGTATGAGGATAGCTGTTGAAGGACTGAACAACTGAAGGCAGCAGGCAAAAAAGCAATACTATTGAGCAACAAAAAGCTTTGTGCTCCCAAGCCTGCTGAATGCTTTTGAACATCCTATGCAAGTAACTCAGTGCGTTCAGCAAATATTCCAGAGGGGAGTTCTGTCAAACTAGATTTAAGATAATTTTTTGATAAACCTTGTGACCTGGGGTGGGGTGGCAGAGCAGTTTGGGGTGGGAGAAAGTAAGGGCTTGACACAGCCAGCCTTACTGGGTCACTTCCCGACACAGCCACACACCTGGGCAAGCCCAGCTCATGTCAGTTCTATACTACCCTGGAGTGATGGGATCCCTGTCACGACCTGTTTCCAGAGTCTGGGTGTTTTTTGGGTCCCAAGGAGGAAGGACATATTGTGTGACTCTGAAATCACAAAGATTTCAGTAGGTTGCTTAGAGGTTTGGGCATGGTGTGACACAAGAAAAAGAGTACGGTGATGAGATCTGGAGTTATTTGAGACAGACTAGGAGAAGAAGCCTTGTTCATCAAAGTATAAAACAACTTCTGGCTACAAGGAACAAGGAAGAATTTCCTTTTTCTCTGGGTTTCTACAGGTGGGAATGTTTTGCCTTCTTACTAAATATTTGGTGCTAGCCACTATTAGTTACTGTATTGGATTGACCAGAATTCAGGAACAAAGTCCAGTCTAAGAAAATTGTTCTGCATGGAGAGAAGTTTAGTAAAAAGTATCGAAAATATGAAATTAGACTGAGGAAATACCAGATGTCATTAAGCCAAGGTAGCCAGCAAACGTCAGTTTGAAGAAAATCTTACATGGACAAACACTAAAATAAAGGCTGTCAGGAAAATGCTTCTCACTTGAAAGGAGCAGGATGTGGCACTTGGTTCAGAATGCTCAGAGACCTTGCCTGCAGCAACAGCTGCCACAGTTGACCTGTTGCTAGACAAGGGCCAGGAAAAACAGTGAGAAACACTTTAACAGGGGTGGATTTAAGGGATCTGGTCATGACGGTGTCACTTTTCAGGGGCTGTAATCAAAGCAAAACATTTAGAATGAGTGTAAATGCTTCTCCCAAGCAGGACCAGGTCACAACTAGTCACTGGACAAAGTCCTAGTTGCTTTTTCTCCCAGGATTGTGACTCAAGCTGAAAAGAAAGCTATAAGCAGGCTGGAGAGAAACATTTTCTGTTTGGTGTGTGAAAGGCTTCACCAAAAAAAGAACTGTAAAAATATAAGGCAGAACATTAATCTCTGAAAGTTTTTATCTGAAGGCATCTTCCTACATACTCTCCTCTTATATAAACTCTGTATGAATATAAAGATTATTCCTAATAATTCAGGTTACCAAAATCATAGTTGAAGGAAAGAAGAGATTTGGGTCATATTTGACAAATGAATTCATCAACAGGTGAGTGGCAGGCCGCAGTGCAGAGGTTTGGCTAGCCTTTCTGTCATGATAAAATACAGTATATTACAAAAGTAAAAAATGTTAGCTCACATTTGAAGGTGTTAAAGACCCTGCAAGGTTCACCGAAAACGAAGCCACCCTTCAGTTATTTTTTTGTCTGTGGGTGATGTAGTGCTAAGGCAACTCTTTGGGGTGGGAAAGTTAGTGACAGTGTGTAGTGGGAAAAGTGTCTACTTTCTCATTCAGTTACAAAAGTGTGAAAGAGAATGGAAGTAACACAAATTTGGTATAATTTTAAATCATATGCTTCCTGTTCTCCCCATGAAAATGACTAACATGCCTTCTGGATTGAATGTTCTGAAAACAGTGTCTGTTGCTGGTAGTTCAGTTGCATTTGGACTCCACAGATTCTTTTTGTGAAAAGCACCGTGAAAACACAATTGTCAGGAGGAGAGAAAGGATTTGGGAATGTCAAACGGACCCAACCCTCTCTTGAAAGAGATTGTGAATTCCTGCCCTTTTCAGTCCCAAGCTGAAAGTCACTCTGCTTTCACTTTTCTTGTTAGCAATGCAGCAGCTTGAGGTGTATCTCAGCCCAGCTCAAGGCTCTCTTTTGATTGCAAAGCACTCTGCAAAGAAGTCCCCGTCCCAAAGATCTCCAAAGTTCTCAGAGAGAATGCAGCCGAAGACAGCACATGCCACTGCATGCCACAAAGCTGGCAGTGTTGCTTGGCCACATGCTTCTGCTTATGCAATCACTGGTGAAGCAACAGAAATGATAAGCAAATGTTATCATTTAAAAAAGCAATGCAAAAAAATCCCCTTTTTGTCTAAGGGCAACTACTTCCAATAACCAGGGGAGGTTGTGGTGGGACAGGGTGCAGAGTTACAGGAAATAAAACTCTTTTTAACTGGATGCATCATAAAATGCAGTGGTAGCAGCTGGCAATCTGCAAAGTGAGAGGATAAAATGCATTCTGCATATCTACAGTAGCTTGTTGCAGTTGAGATATCTTTTTCCATAGAATTTTGTCTGTTCCAAATGCCAAACTAATTGCAGGTAACTGCCAGTAAGAGCAAGATAAAAACATCAGCTCAATGCACAACCATTAAAAATGTTTCTTTTTTCCCTTACTAATGTATGCTTAAAATCACCTTAAAATAATAAATTGTGCAGTTTTCATCTTGAAATTATTCTGCTTCAAAATCCCTGTGTAATGTCATGAAGCTTCATCGTATGAGAGCCAAGGCTGGAAAAGGGGGTTTTGTGTTCCTTCAGAGGAATCGGCCTCAGATTTCATGCTTACATGCTTGTTTCTGTATCTGACATATTTCAACATACCAGTAGTTTGAGAACCATTATTTTTTTCTTTCCTTATGGAAGACAGAACATCTTGAGACTTGGCTAAAATAGACGGCCTTTAAGGGCTAAAAACTAAAAGACAGCTTACATGATATCGTAAAGCATTTCTATGCAGTTTTTTCCTGTAATGCATTTGATGTTTACAGGATATGTTCAATTTACTGGGTCTTGTTGGTAGGAGGAGTTGCTGCATAACTCACTAGTGACTCTGCTATTTCTCAATCCTTCACTTATCCTGAGCCATTCCTGGCAGAATTTCATGCCATGTTATATCACACTGTGCTGTCTCAGACTGATCATGCAATCTTGAGGTGACATCTTGACAGGATGTGGTTAAGCAGGAACCAGTCAAGATGTTATTTGGGGGTCGATTCCTTAGGAGTCCTAGATTTCGAATTTCTGATGAGAATTGTGTGACGATTGTCCAAGCATGTGGAAAATCACAAGGGTGATAGGGGAACATGATAATTGTATAATAATTTGAAATTACTGGTAACTTTGCTGTAGATTTCTATAAGACCAAGGGTAAATGCTGCGTCAGAAAGGGCCCCTACAAGAGAGGCTGAGTGCACTGCAGAGAGCAGCACGCTGTATCCGTTCTGTGGGCAGTCTTTAGGAAGCTGTGCTTTGGAAGACTGCAGCAGTGTGTTCCAAGGATGTTTATATATTTCTCATTACGTTTGGTAGTGGATGAGACAGCACTGCAGTGGCACATGGATGTAGCCATAGGACATTCAGAAAAATGAGCTTGCTTTTTTATTATGTGCTTTAGGCCAAATGGGAAATGGTTAGAAAAGGTCTGTGAAAAACGTTATCTAGAGGCTGGGCTGTGTTATGTTTCTTGGCTCTGTAAGCTGTGAGTTTGTAACTAAATGCTGTTTTCTGAATGCTCCTTCCAGCAATATGTCCACTTCCCTCCTTTTTTGTTGTTATCTTATATTTTTCTTTTTTCAACAGATCGACAAGACATTTTACAATTCCATTTTAAGGAAAAAATACATCCGTTCACGCTTAATCAGAGTGAGGTATGTGAGATTATACTAAATGCACGCAGCTGAGATAAAATTAAATGTACACCAAGCCCAGCTAGATCTGATTCAGTAAAATGTATTGTGTGTAAAAGCAGAGCATAATCTCTAACTGAGTGTAATCCGGTTCTGAACCTTGCTCTCCTTTGGATCTTGATGCAGGAGATACCCTTCAGTCAGTCCGAATTCCAACAAGTTCGTGCTCAGATTTTGAGCAAGCTTCAGTTAATAAAGCAGAGATAACTAAAGCTATCTAAAACCAAAAAGGATTTGCAAAACTATTTCTTACACTGTAATGCAGACATCATTTCTAGCATTGCTATTGCACTGGGCTTGTCAAGCAAAACCAGGCTGTGCTGGCTCAGAAAGTCCCACTTATCACTGTGGCTCTAAGAATGGGCATAAGCAGGTGCCCGGGGAACAGTAGCTGCATGACAGAGGTGTGATAACTGCTTCTTGGTACGCTCCCTGCCTCCAGGTATTTACCACTTGGCAGTTCTTGAGGTGGCTGTGGTTTGTTTAGCAGCCCTCGGTGGCTTTATTTCACAAGGACTTGTCTACTGTCTCCAGGATTCTTGAAATCCATGCACCTCAGTCCTTTAGGAAGGAGATACTTGTGAAGAACCACCTTCTTTGGATCATTCAATGACCCCTAGTTCTTGTGCTGAAGGAGGTGATGAAAAGTTGATCCCTACCCCTCCTCTCCATGCAATTAGAATCAGTGATACTGGACACTCCCATCATATCCCTTTTTTCTCATGTATTCAATAAGATCCACTCTTTTTTTTTTTTTTCGGTTGGAAATCCCAGTCTACTCAGCCATTCTTTGCAGAAACTGATTCTTATCATCCTGTTCCATATACCTTTTAGGTCTGCTGTTCCTGCTTTTTGAGATGAAGGGATCAGACCCATAGTTCAGATTATCATTGAGCAATGTGGAGCTTTTTTTTCTCTTTTACTCTCTGTTCAACTGCCAACAATACATAATGTTTGATTTGATTTTTTTTAACCGCTGTTAAATGCTGAAAATGATCTTTTAATATAATTGTCTATTGTAGTATTAAGGTCTTGTTCCTGAGTGACAGTGCCCATCACTTTGCAAATAAACTTTGAATATTTTCATAATCATACACTAAAGCTGCAAGACTAAGATCTAAAGATCTAATCCTTGTGAATGTGTTTCTCCTTGTTCTTACACGATATGTGACATCCTGCCTCTTCCTCTACCTTAGCTTAATCCCCAGTTACACACAAGTCATTATTTGAATGTAGCTTTAAGGATATTTTTTGATACTGACTAGAGTGTTGCAAGCATAGGCAGGGTAATTCAGGGACCTGAGAGGCCAATATGTAGGGATAAGTAGTATTTTTCACTACTTCTTGTTCCCAAGGACAGACTGGGGTACTTGTGATGTTTGCTGTGTTGGATGCAAGATTTGTATGCGCCAAAGCTTGTTTGCTTTTTCAGATATGCACTCTTTATTCCTCTTCAAGGGCTCAGACTGCAAGTTCTTTTGAGCAGGGTCATGGTTGTGAATTTACTTGGAAAGGACTGTGCGTATCTTTTGGCTCAGTATAAGCAATGCATTAATAATCATGCCCACTGCTCACTGAGAAAGACAACACTGATCTTGACTAGGTGTCCTTGGCTCTGGATCTCTGCTATATAATAAGTGAATCAAGGTGGGCAGTACTTACCTGAGGGTTTCGAGAGGTGTGGTGTGCTTGCAAGAGTTGATACGGTAATTCCAGTGTGGCATAGCACAGGAAGAGGAGTGGGGGGAGAGGTGAGGGAACACCTCAGAAATGCAGAGCAACACCCACAGTTGGATCAGATAATATCTGGAAAATAAACGAAGTGGCAATCACGATGAAGTTGGAACAAATGGAAAAAAACAGTCTGTTGAAAAGTTCACATATGACTACTCAGTCTCAACTATGAGATCCTTGAGGCAGTGAGCGTGTCTTTCTGCTCACCTACGAACCACTTGGCATGCCTTGGTGTGCTTAAAACACATGGCCTTTTATTTCCCTTCACTGGCGATGGCAGGAATGTCTGTCTCAATTTGGTACGTGTTCCTTTCAATGATTAAAGCCTGATTGCATGAGTTCTGTATAAGCAGCCTGTCTTCTATTTTTCCTTTGTGTAATTACAAATTTCCAAGACAGTGAGACATAACTGGGAGATCTTCTCTTTTCCCTTCCTATCTAAAGACAGAGCTACCTGCTTTTAGCTCCCCCCCATATGAAGTAACTGTGATTTCATCTGTTGCTTCTTGGTTCGGGTGGGAGGAGGCACAGGAGAGAAGGTTCCTGGTGCAAGGTCTTACCTTCCCTTTGTGATGACCAGGGATAAGCCATTGCAACCACAGAGCAAGATTTACTATGCCAGATTAGTCAGTTTGATGTTTGTAGTCTATCATTCCATCTCTTGCAGTATCTGATGCTTTAAGGAAAAAGAAACACTACTGCCAGGTGAATTCAACCTGTTACAAGACTTTTCTCCCTTTTCTTTCCTCTGATCTTACATTAAAACTGTGGAATAGTGTGTGTCAATGTGTGCGCTGCTTGCACTTTTCAATGAGGTGTTAAAGGCCTCTTTTGTGATCCATCTCTTTGACTTTAATAAATAGATTGTGGGTATGCTGCCAAGTTTCATTTATTGTTGCACAACATGAGGTTATTAGGAACATTCTCCAACAGGTTGCTGTGGTGGAATTAGGTTGTGTGGTCTCTCCCTTTTGCTCAAGTACCTTTTTGATGATGATTGGAAATTTTTATTCTGTGTATGTACAGGGCCATGGAAAGATCTGTCTAGATACCATTAATCATCTACCCCATGTTTCTGAAGTGCTGTTTATCCAGCTTTTCATTGCAATCAAATCAGTTCATTCCTTCCTCTCTTGTGTCTCAGGCATGTAGACAGCGACTGCTTTTCAGACTCCAAATTGGTCTGGCCATTTGTTCCCAGAAAGTAGCATGCCTTCTTCTAGCCTATGATGCATCTGACCATTCAGTGTTCTTGGATTTATTTTGGAAATTCCTTCTCACAAATGTTTGAAAATGTATCTAATCTTTTGTGTTACATTGCCATTGCTAGAGGAGCTAAGATAAAAGCTAAGAAATGCAGAAATGGGCTGAAGGTAATGAGACTCTTTCATTGGTTTGTAGCCCAGATACTGATGGTGTGATGGCAGAGGCTTTGCTCACATTCTGGTTCTCCTCCACGGATTCTAGAGAAGTGTTGCGGGAAAGAGTTGGAAAGATTTTACGGAGGGGCCTGAAAGGATACACAGGGCCTCTGCGAATAAATGTCAGATCTTCTACCATCTCAAGTAAGTATGTTACATTTCTTTTAAAAGTGGTTCTTTCCATTTGCTGATTGATGGGACTTGGTTTTCCCTTTTGATGATAGCTTTTGATGTTACTGTGCCTGAATGACAGTCTTTCGTGCTCCTTAAGTCAGACCAAAATCAGCAGCAACCCCCCTTTATTCTTTAAAAAATATCTTAAATATGGATAAATGGGAGTGGTTGCTTTGTGATTTTGCAGTACAGCCTCAGCCTTCCTCCAAACTGCAGTACCAACTTTATGTTACTGTCGTGGAGCCTGAAAGTGCAGGAAGTATACTTGGATGACGAGGGGAAAGAACCAATGCAGTGAAAAAATAATATTTGGTGGGAGGATCAAAATCCTTGCAAATTCCCCAGAGGAAAGGGGAAGAAAGGGATAATGTTCTTATCTACATGACTTCTCAGCTGGGGATTCTATCCCCTCCTTTGCAAAGCAGACATGAACCTGCAGGATATGAAAATTAACTGCACTGTCTTCTACACTTCAGTTCTGCTACAGAATTTTTGTGCAGGCTTAGAATCTTGTCTCTGTCTTGGCTTCAGTTACCTACAGTCAGCAATTTTTCTGGGTGTCAGACTTTTCAAGAATGAGTTGCTGGTTGACAGGTAGGGACAGATACTCGCTCCATTTTTTTTTGCAGAATTGCTTACTGCCAGGTGCAAGGGTGACAGTACAGTATAGGGTGGGTGCTTGCTGCTTGTTATTCCACTCTAGACTACTTGAACCAGCAGAAATCTGCAGAGGTTAGACAGCTGTATCTAGAAAACAAGAAACCTGGGCCAGATTCCATGCTGGATGGATCCAGACTTACTCCCACTCAGAAATGAGAAGGAGCAACTTCTTGTTCCGCCTCTTGGTGCTTGAACTGGGCACATATTTGCATCGTGGTAATGCAATGAAATATGAGCTCAAATATGAGCTGTCACACCCCCATTGTTTCTTGATGGGCCAACCAGCCTTCCCCTTTGGAATGGCTCAGGATGATAGGTGACATCCCTCTGGGCGAATAATCACCATTTCCCTGCAGTGGTGTTTATATGCCAGTAGTTCCTGTTCAACAAAGTGCACATGTAAATTCTCCCAGATAAAAATAGTGTGTGGGCATCAGAGAGATTCAAAGAGTTTTGGTTTTTGTTTATACAGTTGGGTCATGGGTTAGTGAATTTTGAATCTTCAGTTTAATTTGACACTTTACATAAAGGATAAAATTGGAAAGAGTACAAAAATTATTGTTAAAAAAGGACTGTGATCTTATCAAGTCAAGCTGCTTTTATTCAGTCTGGTAAATGTGGGAAGTGACTCAAAACTGTTTCAGTTGACCTTGAACTGCACCAGGATGGTTACAGTAATGCACTAATAGCTAATTAAAAAATTGGCTAATACAATTGAATTGCAATGCTTTCATTAAATAGTCTCACTAAGAGATGGCATCTGTATCACTTTATCAAAGTTGTGTGACAAACTTGGTGCTGCTTTTCTTGGCTGTCCCAGCCTAACCATAAAACACTGACTACATAGGTCAGCTACTCATTAGAGGACCAGCATTGTGCAAGTGCTACGAGTGACACAAAGGAACATAAACAATACCTTGGCATTTCTAAGAGACAACAATAAAAGGCTGTCCAAAAAACATTTTTTGATCTTTCTTTGCTAATAGGATTTCAGCAGTGGTATGAAGCTTAGGCCAGCCCCTGAATGGTATTGCCATTTCAGGTTGACTCCAGAGAAGAGTATAGAATGGAGTGCTCCGGTGTTTTTAGAGGAGATGCTGGTCTCAATTTATTAAACTTATCTTATTCCTCACACCAGGGAGAAATGACAATTTTCAACAGGTCCTACATGTCCAGAGAAGAATCTAGGTTTTGCATTTTCTACTTTTCTGTCCCCTCTTGAAATATCTTGTCTACCATTGGTATTTAAACCATGGAAACCTAAGAAGCCCTAGATTTTTTCCATGCTCTGCTAGATTTTCTCCCTTCTAAATCTTGCTTTGCTGTACCTTTTTGCCAACTGGAATTCTTATTTATCCTGAGGTATTCTCAGAATGCCATTTTCATAATGGCTTGTAAAAAAACATTAACCTGTTCTTTGTAACCACCTTATCAAAAGATTCTAATTTAGGGGCCATGATATAGCTCAGTTGAACAAATCCAGGTCAGGGACTTATTTATATCGCATGCTAGGGGTAGTCTGATAAAGGGAACCTCCTTAAGTCTTCCTCCCCCAAAATAATCACCTTGTTGTTCAACACCATGTCTCAACTTGTGCTTCACTCACAAATATTTGCTTTGAGAATCAGCTCCAACAAACTTCTCCAAATTGGGTGCTACACTTGGGACTTTCAGCTGCAGTTCAGGGCAGCACTAAAACACTATGGAGTCTGCTAGACCAGGGGTAGAACTTGCTTTGCCTTTGCATTCCTGAGGACTGGGAATAAAGAGGGGATAAAGTCTAAACTGACAATATTTTCTTAGTTAACTGTTTTTCAAAAACAGAGAGAAACTTGATCATACATATGTGAGAAAATAGAAAATGTGCAAAACTTCAAGGAAAACAACAAAATACTGCCTCTGATTTGTCAGTCACTGAACTGTAGATGTTCTTTACATAGGACTGCAAAAATATATTTTTGTCTGGGTACCTTCAAATGTATTATTACTGAAGTTCCTGCTTTCTTATTTAGCTAGACTTCAGAGTCCCCTGGTCAAGGACGGTTTACATCCAGACATTCCCTCTGATTTTGATAGAAAATAAGAACTGATAGAATTCTCTGCACTTGTGTACAAACCCCACTAGAAGTCCAAATATTTTTCAGTGGAGAATTAAGCAAACTAATTCCTACCTTCCCTGAAGAGCAGCACAAGGGCAATCAAAGTGAGATATCGAAGTGTCAGATGGCTAGGAAACACCCATGTTAGGACTTGCTCTTCCACTGGCAGTGAAAGAAGGTGTTGCAGTTTGCCTTCTGTATAGTTCTGGCAACAAAGAGTTCTCTTACAAGGCTGATTTATTTTCCTGAGGGTTTCTTGGTTAGAAGGAGAGTCACCTGACAGTCTGGATCCCTATTAAGTAAAGCACAGAGCAGCTTGCCAGACTATTTCCCTTTGTCAGGTAGGTTGGAAGTATCCCAAAATATATCTTTGGGAATGTACTTCTGACGTCAGAAAGCAGCTGGTTGCAAGATCACTGGCACTGTGCAAAGTGAGTAGGAAGTATTCCCACCTCTTGCACAGCCAAAGGTTTTGACCATGAATTATGAGTCATGAATTGGTTTTGATCAACAAGCCAACTGTTATTGTTTCTATTTATCTGAAATCTGGGGCTTGCTAAAGCTCCTAACAACTACACAGTACAGAACCTGGCAGACAGTTTCTTACTTCTTTATCGAGTCTTCTGTGGGAGTCATGCAGATGAGTGTCTGACAGGGTTGATGAGGAATGTTCCATGCCAAATAATGTATGTAGCAGTCTGGATATTTGCACTTTATCAGCCACAACAGCATCTCGGGGGAGTGGAACTGGACATGCATCTGTACATTGGGAAACAGTGGAGATCCGATATTCCCCCACTTTGAGGTCACTAGTTTGGCACAAGGTGGTACATTTCAGTAAGAGTCTAGAGAGAATGACTGAAATAGGAGGGACTGAAATGTATTTTAAAATGAGTATCTTGCAAAGACATGCTTGTGATTAAGGAATTAAGCAGAAAGTCATCTTGACCTCACTTCTCATGACCCAGATACATTAATTTAATTGATTTTCTCACTCAAACCTCGGTTTTCCCCTGCCTTGACTGCAGAGGTTGAGAGCATTTGGGCTGCCCGTACTTTAGTGAGCCCTTGATTACAGCTGGGGCATGAGTGTAGGTCAGGAAGAAAAGTAATGCTAAAAATCCTATCTGTTTGGATACCTGCCACAGAACTGGTACATAGCAGATCCGTCCTCGGGCTGCAGGACAACTGGATGGAGTTGGAAGGACACTGTGAGGTATGGACCTATGTCTGTCTCATGGACAGAATCAAGATGTGGTTGATGTGGGACAGTGGAGGGAGTCATAGATGCGAGGACAGGTGCTGTGAACATCAGCAGGGACGGAACAGCTTGGTGACAGGGACAATTAGAACCACAAAGCAGTTGTCGTGTCTCTATCAGGTTACTCTACTCTGTTGAAGGAATGAGAATTGCATCACCTGTATCTAAACCATGTTTTGCTACTTCTACAAGGGTGCATAAATCTGGAGAGGTAATTCCTGTTGAGAGAGCAGTGAGAATATTGGAAGGTTAGTGGAGAGACATTTTAGTACATATGCACTTAAGTAACTACTCAAGAGCATGCCTTTCCTGCTGAACCCAAAGCTCATGTTTTGTCATCTTCCAGGAAACTCCTGCAGTTCCTTTTGGGTACAGGTTTTGGAACATGACTGAATCTGCTTCTCACTGCTCTCATTCCCATTTCCCCCAGAATAAAGAACATTAGAGTGGAGGTATTATCCCCACCTCTGTCTACGCTGGACAACATGCACTCTGTGACATTCCTCCCAGCTGCCCAGTTTGGTGACCTACTGAAACTTGCCAGTGATCCTCTTTTTGTCTGCCTGCGCTGTTGTTACCTTACATAACACTGGGTGAGCCCCCTGTTTCTGATGTAGCTGAGAAGCTTGTAATTCCCTCTCCTTTCAAGAAAGTTGTTATTAAAATGTGGCAGAGGACAGTGGGAAAAATGCTTTCTCTGCTCCCTGGTGCATTTCACAAAGCTGTGCTCCAAAGGCATGTCCAAGAATGTGTTATGAGTATTGAAGCACATACTCTTTGTTATTTTTGTCTACAATCCTCTCCTCCATTCATATCCCTTTTAAGATAATCTCTACCTTGCCTTCTCTGTGTGAAAAAACATCTTAGACAAGCAAGATGTGGGGACTTGATACAGTAGAGGATGGAACATGCAGTTTGCCTTTGAGACTAGAAGTTATGTTTTCACATCTAGAAAATCTATAGGTGTAGAAACCTATAAAGAAAATCAAGTTTCTTTTAGGAATCAACACCTGTCAAAAATTATGTAATTGCGTAAAACTGCATCAGATTTTTAAAGCAGATTTATAATCTTTAATTTTGCAGCCATCTCTGGCCCTTTCTATGCTGAAAATGCATAATATTCCCTAAAAATTTATTTTCTTGCATTGCTGGCACTATGTCAATATATTGTCTGATACACTTATATCACAGAGTTCTGTCTGATCTTTTCCTTTTAACATAAACACTGAACTCTGTGGATAAAATGAAATGAGGCACTGGACACACGAGTGATTCCTCTGATGCAGTGACACTGATATTATCTATAGATGTAGCAAAGTGAGCACATTTTTCCACGGGAACCTCTGAACTCCTCACAAATAAGATGTCTCATTCACTCTGCAGTTAACTATGAGCATTTCCTTCCACGTTTGCTCAAACACATATGCTGAGGAGTAAAAGAGTTATTTACTGATAATTTATTAACCTTAAATAGTAAATGCAAGTTAATCAGAAATTAAGAATTTAAGTGTGTTTTAGAGTTACTTTGTTTAATAAATATGCAAAACAACTGCATTAACAAAATTGCTTGTCCAGTTGGATAACAGAGCCCTCTTCTGAGAGATGGAATCCCTAAGCTGCATTTCAATAGATTGCTGTGATTTTAATTTAAACTTTAGTTTTCTCATTAAAGTTTAGCAAGCTTGAATTCATTAGCAGGCTCCATTTTACAGGTAGTCAATGCAGGTTCAAGTTGAACTTGTTTACAGTAGAAACTTGAACACTGTTTTCCTAAATGTGGCACAAACAACTACTTTTGCAGCTGTATGTGGTTGGGACAAGATATGACACTTTAATTGTTACTAATTGATGCTTTTTCTTGGTAGTGCAAACAACTAGGGCAACTAGTAAATGAGCAGGGCAGCGAAATTGTCTCTCGTGCCTTACAAGTGATTGCTTCAAGGTAGGGCTTGCAACAGGTTGGCTGGCACAATGTGAACATCTGTGCTCTTGACCAGGCCAAAACGTGAAGCTGGTAACAAATGAAGGCAAGCCCCTAGCAAGGTAAACCAGTAAGCAACCTGATTTTCAGCAGTGTCATGTGACCCAAAGGGCTCCCTGATTTTGATGGGACCTACTGTGGGCTCAGCTTATCTGAAAATAGGGTCAGTTACTTCAGTTTCCTGAACACATGCATGTGCTCTGCATTTGGGACCCTACCCTAGTGAATACAGCACTGAATTTGCTGACAGGGTATCACTGGCCTTTTTCCTTTGCAGTGGATGGGTAGGAGAGTACAGAAGCTGCATAGTAGTGATATATTATAAAATATGCTGAAATTCAAAGCTGTACAGACTGGCAGTGTGTGTGCGGAAGGCTTGTTTCTCCGATTACACAGAAGCTGGTCCAACTGGAAGCAATGGGTAAAATTTTGCCCATGTGAGGTTTGTACTTTTTTCTAGGTGCCTCATAAAAAGGCAAACAGAGACACAGACAGGTGCCTTGCAGAGCACCTGTGACTCAGAGCAAAGCTCGATGCAGTGGGAACATGCCAACTGAATTGCTTCCGGCACTGCACTTGAACAAGCTGGTTGCTCCTTTTGTCTTCTCGATGAGCTTTGCAACATAATGTAAGTGATAATAATTGGCTTCAGGCTTTATAATTACGAGTTACGAGGTAAATGTCTCTCCACCCACAGAAAAGCTAAAAAACATTGTTATCAATATTGCACTTAAAGGCAAAAGGTCCTTTTTCGTTGTGAATTACATTTGTTGGACTCTTACTAGTTTCCAGCTATAAAGTATTGGTGTGACTCAAATGATGAACTAGTTCTGAAGGCTGTATGAATTTCTAGGAAAACACTGGATGCTCATCACAGTTGAAAGAAACAAGTAGGGCCAGATTTTTCAAAGCACTTCTGGCCAATATAAATATACAGAGGAAGTGGCCAAATCCTTAGTACAGCTTAGCAAACAGTAATGTTTACACCACTGCTGAATCCCTCTGCTGACCTAGCTTTTGCCCTCTGGTATTATTCCATTTTGATGTAAGGGATCTTGGAAACAACCAACCATATTATGCATGGAAATTCACAGAATGCAACTAGTGTTACTGAAATGCGAAAGTACCTGTACTTTTAGTGTTTTCCTCTTTCTTTCATATGAATTGCAAAAGTACAAGTGGCCACTTTTACTTGAAAGAGGACCTTGCAAGTTGTTGCTTGCCCACCAGTGAAACTTCGTTATCTTTATTATGTGAACAGTTCCTGTTTATAGTGAATTAAGACTGTGTTGCTATATAAATGTCCAATTTTAACTCATCTCCCATCCGTACAAAATAAAGCAGTGGTTGCGCACACACATGGCAGCCCTAGCACCGCCTTTGGTCCGTAACATTCTCTGCAGACAGGCTGTACATGTGCTGGAGTTCTGCTTGTTTCCTCTTTTCTATCCTAATCTGCCTACTGTCACATTAAGAAACGAGTGAGCACACGTCTGGTGCTGGTGGATTGCAAACAGACAATTCACCCTGCATACCTGAAGGAGTGTCAAGCCTGCAAGCAAAACACACGTGATACAAACCCAACAGGTGACAAGAGTGAGCCAGAGCCCTTTGCATTCAAAAGAGACTCCTCCTGACTTGGTGTGGGTTTGGCTCAAAACTAGGATATTACTCTCTGTAGCAGAAAAGAAAAATTAAGGAAGTGGATAAGGACAGGGATCTGCTGAGAAAGCCTATCCAGACACAAAATATGAAGTTGTTGACACTTGTATAGAATCATATAGATAATTTTTAAAAAGTATTGAAATTGTGATTTTTAAAAAAATTAGTATTATTTTAAAAATTGTTTTGAATGCTGGAAACTACAGTAGCAGCTCTAGTGAAAAACAGCATTCTGGAAGAAAGGGCATAGATTTAGACCTTGAGCCAATGCTTGTTATTGCGAGCATGAGCATACCATATTGTCAGTAAACACACAACACGCATGTTAAAGGAGGCAATGTATTGCTAGAACCTGCTGTGCCATGCAATAAATCGCTATTAACTATCTATTTTAGTATTAATAGTGTACCAATAAGATAGGAGAAAGGAGAGTGAGCCACTGCTATTGTAAGCTTCCTCTGCTGCAGTGAAGTGAGTGCCTTCTGATCTTGAAGAGGGCACAAGACTGAGTACCAGATCTCCTCTGACCCTCACTCAGGTGTAACATGTGGCCTGTTGATTTTTTTTGCAAAAAAGAGGAGCTTCAAAAATCTCCACCATACAAATTTCACCCCAGCAAAATTGTGCATCTTGAGTAATACAGGACTTGTTTTGTCTGTAGTCCCCTCCAGAAACACCAGGGTCCAGCAGGATGGGCAGGATGAGTGCCTGGTCCTCGGAAGATACTGACTGCAGAAGAGTGCAACAGCCAGCACATGGACATGATCACATATGAGCTGCCCTGGTTTCTCTAGCAGCCCCCTCAGCCATGCCTCCTGTGTGCCCTGTACTCCAATAGCTGTCGGGGGGATTACCATGCAGATGGGAAACCTTGTTTGTGCTTATGCTGACTGTTTGTTTGTTTGTTTGTTTCAGATATGGAGCCGCAAAGAGCAGAAGCCATCTTCAATGACAGTAAGTGAGGCTTTTTAAAAACATCGGAAATCTCCAATTTTTAAAATTACCATTAAGAGTCTCTGAGCACTTTTCCTGGCCCTTAAAAGCCTTTTTTCATTCTTCTGTCTGATAAATGCGACCTTGTACTCTCAGAAATTGGGACTATGTACTTTTCTTTAGCATGCATTGAAAGGAGGGAGGTACCACAAGGAAATGTATAGAAGTTATATCAGCCTGTGATTATAATCAAAATGTTCTGGAATTTGGAATGGCTAACAGCACAAAATTGTTCCTCATGGAAATATATGGAAATGTGACTGGTCCTCTCAATGCATTGCTGTAGGGGCTAGATAGAGATACCTTGTTTTAGAGATGTTTTTAAGTTTTCAGAGAAAGAAGTCAGCTTGCTTAGAGATAAAATAGTCATAAAAGCTATCTTTGCTTACAAGTTGTGTTTCTTTTAACTCTGAGAAGGTTTGATCACTTCCTTAGCAATAAGCTGTCAAACAATGGAAGATTAAATCACTTTTTGGGTCTGATTTAGGTGCTGGTGCTCTGGGGCACTGATGGAACTGAGATTTTTCCCTTTGTTTTGAACATTGACTGCTCAGGTGGTTGATAGGATTGTGCAGTTTTAGTTTTGAGGATTGCAAAGAGCTTTCAGGAGGGAAAAATGTTAGTTCAGACAGTCTTATGAACTATGGTATATTCTGAAGTTTGTTTTTTACGCAAAACTTTCAGTCAGGTGGATTTAGATTTCACTGATTTCCTTCACTGTGGTTTTAAGTCACAGAAGAGGGCAGACTGCACTGAGCCCATGAACTTCTCAGTGTTGTGTAACTTTTCTTTCTTCTTCTAAATTTATTAACAGCTTTCAATCTGCTGTGGTATTCCCACTGCTTTTGACTATAAAGTACTATAAAGTACTGTCGACTTTTGACTATAAAGTACTGTTAACATAATGTTGTGCAGATCCTAGCAGGAAAGGGATGAGGTTACACTCTCTGTGGCTCCAGTGTTTCACTTCTGAGGGCCCTGGGGCTGGCAGCTCCTCAGCGATGAATTAACGAGTTCTGCTTTGGCACCCTCCCGGGTCACTGTCTGGGAGACAAGCCGTGCAGCAATGGTTTGGACTGTGTGGTCACTATGCAAATAATTCTCATCTCTGACTCTTTTCCAATGAATTGGGATAGTCCTGTGTGTCAGCTTTCCTAATCTCTAGCTGAAATGGGGACCTGAATGAAAACTAGTGGGTCTTGGTCCAGGTAGGATGGATTTGATGCTGTTTGGACGGGGGAAGATGGCTGAAGAAGGTCTGTTCATTGAGGCAGTTTCTAAAGCTATGCAGGAGCTTCAGCTGCTCCTGAATATCCTGAGTTTAATAGCTGAAACTATGGATATTTCAATTTCTCTCTGGGTTTGGATAAAAATGCTTATTTTGTGTCATGGATGCCTACCGTGCTGGAGGTATCCATGCCTTTGTCATCTCTGGTTGGAGTAGTGTGACACTCTTTGCTTGAAGTGCCTCTCCAGGTCCACTTGCAGACTGCAGTGATCAGTTGCCTGTCTCCAGGTGACATCCTGCTGATGTAATCTGCATGCATGCACGGGAAAAACCCATGGCTTGGATCATTCCCACCTCAGGTTTTGCCTTTTTCATGTTCTATCCTAACGACAAATTACCTGGGACATTAAAGTTGGCAATCCCTGTATTTGGGAATTGTCTTGGGTGTGTGGTGAAGGTTTTGATTCCCAGATTGGGCTGCTCACACAGCTAAGCCTGAATGTTTGACCCTCATGGCTTTCCATGGTAGTCAGTTGTTCATTCAGGCTTCTAACACATGGGTTGTGCATGAGGATCTCTGATTGGGGGGGGACTGGTGGAAGGTATGTTTTCTTGTTGATGTCGATACATTTTTAGAGAATACAGGTGGTATGTAATTTTACATATGTTTTCCACAGCCATTCGCAGGATTTGCTAAACAGAAGAATAGCTAATACTCTTTTTGTCCTTTTTGACAGTCTGTGGGCTACGGCAGAACAGATCAGTCAAGTCAATGGCAAAATCCTCATCGCTGCGAATCGTTGGTGGATTGTCTTCTGCAGAGACTGGGGATTGGCCATGGCAGGCCAGTCTGCAGTACAATAACATCCATCGCTGTGGTGCAACGCTCATCAGCAACACGTGGCTGGTATCTGCAGCTCACTGCTTCAGAGAGTAAGTCCCCATCTCAGAATCTGCAGCAGAATGTGCCCCTTGTGTATCAAGTTGTGTGGCTTTCCAGATTTGCACCACACCCCTGACCCCCTCCCAGAGAATCAATTTTGGAGGAGAAAAGTCAGGGTTAAGTAGGCCCATCAGCTGGATGTTTCCATGAGAAAATAAAGACTGACCCTCGGGAGCAGAACTGGCAATTCTATGAGTGGAAATCAATAGTGATTTGGCATACTGACCAAAGAAAAGCAGAAAAGGTAAGGTGACTGAAATGGTGCAGTATTTGTTTCCTGTTATACTTTACATTTCTTCAAGTTGCTTCTTTGTGTTACCATGAGGTTGCTGCCACTGCAGGCTGCTACCAGCAGTTACCACCCCATGTTCCCAGCCCTCTGCTCAGCCATGCACTCCCAGCATTTTCATTTCAAGCATGGAAACTGTGAAGCCTCAGGGCATTTTAAGATGGAACTGCTGATTTAACAGATTATCAATGTGCAAAAAGAGTAAGGGAGATGAAGATTTTACAGCAGAAGAGCCTTTTGATTTGATGACACCCTGTGGCCACACAATTGTTAGATCAGGGACAAGGAGCAGGGACAAGACCATGGCTGAGGAGGGAATGCAGGAATGCCCTCTTCTAGCAGCAGCCCACAGTTCTGTTATGCAAAGTGATGGATGCCACAACTCTCTAGTAGGGAGCTGGCTTGAAGGAGTTTTACAGTAAAGGCACTCAGCAATTTTAAAGTCCCAAACACATATTTACAGCAAAATACTTACAGCAGTCTTACCTTTTCCAGCATGACTCACCCTCAGAAGTGGACTGCTACTTTTGGAGCTCTTTTGAAGCCACCAAGCTTGAAGCGATCGGTCAAGACAATTATTATCCACGAGAAGTACCTCTACCCAGAACATGACTATGACATTGCACTTGTGCAGCTCTCTGGACGAGTTGAGTTCACGAGCAGCATACACCGTGTCTGTCTGCCGGAGCCGTCTCAGACTTTTCCCTACAATATTTACGCTGTCATCACAGGCTGGGGAGCTCTTACCAATGATGGTGAGTCCTGAGTCTGCCAGGTGACCTGTACGGTCCATAAACAGCGGCTCTGAGTGAACGGATATCACTTCTGCAGCCCCATCTTACGTGGCAGCAAGCCTAATGTTCGCAATAGGCTTGCTTAGTTGTAAGCGTCAGTTTCTTGTTCTAAAACTAGAGTGGATAAAGACAGAGCTACAATCCACTGGAGTGAAAAAAAAGGAAGAAGACTCTTCTTTTTTCCCAGCCTTTCCATTTCATATTGTAAACTCTTAAGACAGGTAGTCCAGCCAAGCACATGTTTATATAGCACCTAAAAAACTATTTTCCCAGCACTAGTCAGAAGCTACAGATAATGCTGTGAGCTTCCAGGTAAATGTGCAGAGAGCCGTGAATTACCCAAGCTCACACTCTCACCAGGCCACACTAAGAGTAGATTTAGCAATGCAATCAAGATGTCTTCATTTTGTATCATCTGCCCAAATTGCTAGGTAATTTGTGTTCCATGGAACATGGAATTTGTGTTATATGGAACACATATGAAATACATGGCTTTACACTTCAGGCACTATGTACCATGCAATCATTAATGTCCTCCATAAGAGGACATTAAACACTCTTCCTGTATACTAACTACAGCAAAGTAATTATGTTGATAAATACCCAAATTGTATTTTCTCTCAGGTCCAGCCCCAAATGCTCTTCAGGAGGCAACAGTGAAACTTATTGACTCAGACACTTGCAACAGAGAAGAAGTGTATGATGGGGACATAACACCCAGGATGTTGTGTGCGGGATACTTGGAAGGAGGAGTAGATGCTTGTCAGGTAATTGCAGCTGAAAATTAGAAAGGAAAACTATTTTAATGCTGACTGCAGTATCTGGTTGACCAAATCTTAGTGGACAGTGTATTAGTCCTTTAAATAGGCTCCATTCAAACAGGAATTTAGTTGTAAAGTGAAATAGCATTTAGTACACATCATTTAGCACTAAATGCTGTTATACTAATTATGAGTTAAAAATTAAATGTCTCAAGTAGCTAACACCAGACATCTGTAGAGATGAGAAGGAAGAAGGTTAAGAATATTAAGTTACCAGCGAAAATGCACTATCACTCACTGAAATTAAATTCTGGACTGGATCATATCATAACAGATCTGTTACAATGTGATCTTTGGTAACAGACTAGGCTCACTGAAAGGAAAACAGTCTGAAATAAAGACAACTATAAGGAAGGTATGTGTAAGAGAATGGGAAGGAAACATGCATGCTTCAGGTTTGCAAATGCTGCAAGGAAATGCTTATGTTCAAAGAAGAATATTTCCATAGTGTTAACTTTTAAAAACATAATTTCTATTTATGTTATTTTTAAAGATTGTACTCTTAAAGTGCAGTTTCAATGCAGACCCTTTCCTGAATCCCAGTCCTACAGATTTTTGCCGAGAGACAAACTCCCTGCAGAATAAGCCTGGGAAGCTCATTCCTCTGTTCCTGGCTCAGCACTGAAAAGACCTAAGCAGAAGGGTGCAACTGCTGTTTAGTTCAGTAAATAATTTTGGTGAAAGTGGAGGAATTTGGTCTGTCGTGTGAGGATTGCCTCTCAGTCTGTAAGGTTTCCAGTTCAACTATTATTACCGTGTCATGCTACTGACAGTATCAGAATTGAGCCTTGGAAGGTGGATAATACCTTAAGGAGATATTTTCTAACTAGAAGACCAAGTTCTTGATGAAAGCTCCAAGCAAAAAGGAGCTCTAAGCTCCTTTCTGAAACATTATTGCTGAAAGTGACTAAAATTATTTATTTTAAGAATAGCAATTACTATTGAAACCTGTTAAAAAAAAAGGTTCCTGATGTCTTAGATTGCTGTCTATACTTGTGTTTCCCTACTCTGCATGAGGAAGAAGACAAGGCAGGTGAGAAGCAGTGTATCACGAAACAGGAGAGAAGCTTTTTGTTAGGTTTTTTACCATAACACTATGGAAACAGAGGTCAGGAGGTCCCCTGGCAAACAGGAAAATACCACAGACTTCTGACTCAAGTTTAAGAAACAGCCTGGATTCTGTACAAATGGCAACCCTTGAAATGCTGCTTGTTTACTTTGCTTATAGGATAGACCCTCCTGTCTACGGAGAGAATTGTATTTTCTCTTCTGATCAATTAAATATTTTTTCCCACCTCTTCTTTTTCTAGGGGGACTCTGGGGGACCACTGGTTACTCCAGACTCTAGACTGATGTGGTACCTCGTGGGAATAGTGAGCTGGGGAGATGAATGTGCCAAGCCAAATAAACCTGGAGTTTACACACGAGTGACTTATTTCCGTGACTGGATTACCACAAAAACAGGCATCTAATTCCAAAGTAAAAAATGGATTTAACTACATAGACTACATGTAACTTGTATTTGTCTGTAATTCTGAAAGGTTATTTTTTTAGTATATATATTCCTATGTAATTTTGGTTGGAGCAACCTTAGCCCACAGCAAGCACTATCTTTGCTGTCAGAGATCCTAACCCCTTCTGAATTCATGCTAAATGTATGAAATTGTCTGCCTCATCTTTGAGCCGTGAAACTTTCTCCCTTACCAGAAATTATGAACTGACGTCATTAAAATTATGTTTAAAAGCTACCAATTTACCTGCTTTATAAATGCAAACATTTTCCAGGAGAAAAAGAAAAAGAAATTTTTCTTCAGCCATGGGCAAGGTCTGCAGCTGAATCTTCCTCCTCCAGTGAAGCAAATGCTGTCACAGCTGTGTTTCTAGCAAAGTGGACCCTTGATGATTATTCTTGTTAGAGACTATCATCTGCACTGACTCCAGCTGAAAACCTGGATGCTCACCTTGCTCCGTGGCCTTGGTAACTGAAAGTGGATCAGCAGGACTGAGGGTAGGTCCTAGTTAAGGAAAAGTAGAATTTCTGTACTTGCAGTAGGTTGGAAGGGGAAAGAGAAAAGCTTGATGTTCTTATTGCAAAGCACATTTTAAACAGGAATTTTTTTTGTGGATTCTTTGAAGTTCAAGTTGCTTGAAGTTGCTATTGTGGAAGTGCTTTGTCACAACATTGTGCTGCTACCTCTGTACCTGCTGTCTTCTAGATCTACTCTGTTCAACACACCATATGAAGATACAGAAACACAAGCTCTACTCAAACTGTTTTTGTAAAAAGTGTGCCCCCGCGAACAGTCTCCGTAGAAAGAAACATGGCATTTAAATTTATTCTAAAGGAAAAATAAATATTCTCTACAAATGAACTGGGAAATTCCTTTTTTGTTCAAGAAACAGCACGCTTTTCCAAGGGCATGCCAGCCAGCGGAAACCATCTCACTGCAAAGAAAGCAATTAGTGATACTTCACTGATGGATTAATCTCTGCCATGAATGAATATGATCCCAAATATGAATATGTCTTATGAGGATGAAGAGTAATTTCAATTTTAAGAACAGTCCCAATAAGACCTTCGGACTAAATGCAATCCTTACACATTGATTAAGCACTTTTCCTGCCTCTGTGCGTGACCTCTCATGGATTGCTGGTGGAAGGGGGTCTCTAGAGCCAAGGCCTTCAATATGGGGATCCAAAATGTCATTCCAGTACTGTCACCTGTAGTCTTCAAATGGCCACTGGACTGCTTAGGCTCTGAATGCAGGACTCACAGGAGTCTGTACAAGACATGAATGAAACTGCAAGTCCCACAGCTGCACCTACTACAGCTGAAAATTCTGCTGAAGCATCCTGCCTCCCCTACTGCTCAGGACTGGATCTCTCCTCAGCCTTCCTACTGTGCGAGCTCTCCAATATCCAGCATCCCTGGGAATGAGATGTTTGGCATTTCTTGAAAACTCACACCCTGACCAACTCACCCCTTGACTGTACAAGTCTACATATGAATGGAAAAACCTATGTTTAAGCCTTGGTGGTGTAGGAGGGGTTGTCTTGTTATTGGGCTACTTCCAGTCATTCTGTATAGCTTTTGAATTTTGGTAAATAACAAGTTGCCTTATCTCAGAAAGAAATCTACTGAGTATTTTAGATTAGTTTTGGTTTTGAAAGAGTAGTACCTTTATTCTGATCTTCCATGTCATTGTAAAAAGAAAAGGATCTTGGGACAGTTAGGAGGATAGTTAGACGCAGCAAATCCATTTCCTTAATTTATTGATGAAGTTTGTAATTTATGCACTTTTGAGTTGCTGCTACTTTTCAGTTAAGAATTTACTCCAGGCCGGGTTCAGTTACAAAACAGAAACTTCACGGAGCTTTGAATTAGATAACCTGAAAACACTTGTTTTCTTCTAGTGCTCAAGTCCCCTTTTTTCAAAGGCATCCTTTGGGAAAAAAAATAACATCTAGTTTTTTGTGCCTCTTATTCCTTTGAAGGTGAAAATCATGAGAAATGTCCTCTACAATTAGCTGATGAATTGTGATTGAAAATAAACAGCAGTTCACTTTCATAGACAGCTAAGGCTTTGTTTTGCACTTAAATCTCTTTTTGCATAGCAAATGAAGGGGCAACAATAAGGAGGTGAGGCCCAGACACAGCCCCTAGAAACTGGTTCCTACCTCACACAGCAAGTGCCATGTACATGCAATACTTTTAAAATGAGAAAGGCAGCCTTTATTTCAGATTTCCTCGTGAGTGGCTAAATAGCCAGGAGGTGTGTGGGAGAATGTCTACCTTACTCAGGGAGTCCTGAGCCAGCCAGATGCACTTTTCATAAACTTTTTAGCAAACTGTCTGGCCTGGGTTTGTCATATATTCCATGTCAGTGTTTTATTTATGATGGCTCTGTTTGTTTTCTGCCTTAGAGTAAAACAATGAGACTACTGTGTGATTAAAGAAAAGGTTTTTAAAAGCCTTTTATTATTGTTCATGTTAAGATTTAGCAAGGATTTAAACAAAATAAAGTCAATATGTTTCATAACATTAAATGTATTTAAAAACAACTGATCCTTTTCTGTCCTTTGGGTTTTTTTTGCATAGTAATAATAATAATAATCAAGCTAAAATTTGAATATGACACAAAATATACTAATCTTCCTTATTTTATATAAAACTATTATAAAATTACAGCTTTCTATCCATTCTTTGTCCTAGGAATTGTTTTGTTATTAACAGTGGTTGAACTTCACAGATGTCTCAGCAAAGACAAGGTGGGACATTTGCTTTTCTAAAATACTCAGAGGCGAATTTCAGTTAAGATAGTGCTATGCAAATTTGAGAATGGATGTGAAGCTTCATTCAAGAATTCACCACCTTGCTTTTGCAAGGAAAAAAACCTTGGAAAAAGGTTTTTTGGAAAAAAACCTGTGTGTGATGTTGCATCCCTGCAAACTGGCCATGGGAAGCTCTATGCAGCTGGTACCAATTCACCTGAGATTTCCCAGGGAGATTTAAAGCATCAAGAAATGTGTTCCAAAGCTCTGGTTATTCAAATTGAGTTGTCTGGGGCTTGCTCAATGCTAATTTTCAGCTTGGAGCCGAAGCAGGAAAGAAAGAAGAGGCTGATTGCACAAGGCCTAATCATGTGAGGAGGTCTGGTTGAATGACATCAATCTGTCATCAGGATTCCTTATGTAAGTAAAGCTTGTAGAAAATCCCATTCTGTATCTGCTATTCCTGTTAACAAATTAGATGAGCTGAGAGCCAAAAGTCATTATTTAACCCAATGAATGTTTATCTGGCAACCTGCAGCCTGTGCTGGAGATTCACAGGCATGGAAAAGCTGGCTCTTGCTTTTGGAAATGCATTCATACACATCTCAGTGTGAAATCAGCTTAGGTAATTGGTGCCCTTGTTTATCTGGATTTATCAACATTATTGACATGGTTTCTAGGAAGGTGTCACTTGCTAGAGCAGCTGTAAGTGGCAAGATCCTTTGGCCCACCCTGCTGGGAAGCTGGAGTCCTTTTAAATACGCCATCAAAACACTCTTACACTGCATGGGTTGCCAAAAAGAGGAGACAAAGCCTTGCCAGTCAGCACCTTGCTCCTGCAAGAGCTGAGGGCAAGCCATAGCCTATGGCAGGGGGTTTGGAAACCCACTGAAAGATGTTGATGTAGATTTATAGTAACTTCTGGACTGGCCTGTGTGCTAAGCTGAACTGTGTTTGCCTCAGTATTTTCAAATAACACATTTTTAAGGAAAAAACTACAAGAGTTTTGTTTGCTAATTTGCTTATTAACTAAATCAATCAGGGAAAAAATGCACCTCCCCAAATCCCCACTTTGGAGTCCATATTAAGAATGTGAAATCATGCCTGGAAACCAGGAAATTAAAGACTAAAAAAGCCACGAGTGGCTTGGATTTTCCCAGCAGATGGAAAGGAGATTTACAGCTATTTCAGCTTCAGCTCCTTCTGAAAATACTGGCTCTAAAGATGTGTTCAATACCTGGATGCAAAATGAATCTACAGTGGTGCACATAAACTGAAATTGCAGAGGTTTGGGACATGAATAGGCTCAAGTCTGGAGGTGGTGATGTTCTCCTGGCCACAGCCTCATCCCACTCATTGCTTCAGCAAGTCTGTAAACTGACAGCTCTGCTTCCTACCTCAAAAGCTATATCTGACTTTAACGTGACGCAAATATGGAACTAGGATTTCCTTTAAAAGTAATTTATTTAACCAAACTTACCAAGATTTTAATGTCATATGTAGTTTTTAAGAAGGCGGCTACGGGCAAAAAGAAAAGTCAGATGACTCCAGATGTTTCAAATTTTGGAGTCTTAGAAAGTTAGGAGAAAACCTGCATGTTTTTTGATTTGGTACCGTCTGCCTAGAGGGCTCCTGAGTACACCTACTAATTGATGCATTTGGGAACTTGTTTCTTTGGTTTCTGGGGTAAACAGAATCTGTCCATTTCTTTGCGGCATTTTATCTTAGAAGGCCCATACTCATGGTTTCACTGATGTTTTGTATTTGCCTGGTTACTTTTAAAGGGTTATGCGAGAATTAACGATGTTGCTGTTTCTCCACTTAGGCAAAAGGCTTGTCAGTATTTGCTGTGAAAATGCAAAACCTGTTTCATGTGAGATGACTGTATTGAAGTGACTGGTTCTTGAAAAATGTAATGACCTGAACAGAAAGACAGTAAGTAGCAGATTTTTAAATTATTATTATTTTTCATAACACATTTGATGGGTAAGTGCTTGAAAATAAGAATGGTTAAGTTAACCTTGGAAAAAAAAAAGGTTAATTTTTAAGGAAAGGAACCACAAATATAATGGTAAAAATCACAGACAAGACTAAAAACCATGCAAGTGGTAAGACTGAAGCTGACTTTTTTTGGTGCCTTCAAACTCTTCATTCCTTCCCCCGCCTTTGTCACTGGGACTTCTGTTAATTCCGTTCATTAGACACATGCACCGCTCTTTGAAATTACTGTGTTGAAATAATGAAAGTAATTATTCTGTGTTCTGATTTTCATGTATTATGTGAAAAAGCTACAAAGCAAATACCAGCCTTAGTATCAATTCCTTTACTGTTAAGGGTTGCATCCGACATCCCGAATGGCTTTCTGCTTTTGTCCCGTCCCTCAGTTCGGCATTCCAGGCTTCTAGTGGCCTCTAGTGGTTTTCCGAAATTTGCCCACACCTTCTCCAATTATTTCTGCGTGTGTAAATAGCAGTGTAGCAGACAAGAACCTTCACCCTGCTCCTGCCAAAGCGCAGCCCAAGTTTGAACGAGCACAGTGTTGTCCAGCGGCTCTTAATCTTTGCTACTAATTAAGTACAAAGGCTGTGTGCGCTGTTGGACTGAGGGGTAAATCTTGAGGGTTGCTAGAACTCTGTTAAAGAGAGAAAAATGTCAAAATGATGCACTGGATGCTCACAAAGAGGACAAAATTTGGGTCTTCTTGCCCCTATAAGTTCCCAAAACTCCAATCAAGATAGAAAAAAAAACCCCACCTTGCTTTTTT